>QAOA01001229.1:1397925-1431804 GCA_003255065.1 Cercis canadensis
TTTTTTCTATGGTGCATGATGCCATTGTTATTTGAACTTCTTGGAAATTACTCTAAGCCCTCAGAGTCACTATAGTGACTTATATATGTTATCGAAAATAAAGTGCAGGTCTATATGCGAATAGAATGAAGAAGTTGCTTATTTTCTCTTCTGTAACTGGTCAGTGATTAAGTTAAAGTGTCTGCCATGTATCAAATTAAATGCTTACATTTTAAAAAATTATTTGAAACACAGCAAATGTATTTTTTTGCATCCATGCACTCGAAAAAAAAAATGGTCACTTCGAATAATAAGCTTTTATAAAGTAGAGTGGCAAAAACTGCATGCATTTTTTTTTTCGCTACATGAAACTTTATCGAAAGGGAATATTCTCTATGTTCCATTCTTGTGTAATGTGATTCATGATCCAAGACAGTCAAAAATACCCATGGAATAAAGTTATCTATCATTTACAAACGTGAAAAAGATTTTTCCACATTCCAATTTGACTGAAGTTAATGCTGTCATGCATATGAAAACAACTAGACATTTTCTTAGGCCCCGCGTAGATACTTTCCATTTTTCCATTCAATACGCGACGACGACTGGGTCATCTTAAGGAAAGAAGAAAAGCTCCTTTCTTATTTTCATACCAACCAAGCCTCGGCTAACTCCAGCCATACAAAAGGAAGAAAACACATAAGCCACTAGCTTTCCTTCACTCAACACAATCCAAAAAGTCTCGTGAAGAACCAGAAATATCAATTTTATCAAATAATAAAAGCTATTAAGTAGTGTCTAATTCTGAAAAGTTTGCGTAATTTTTAAAAAGCATAAGTTCAAACTCTCCTATCATCATGTATAAAAAAGATTAATCTCTTCATGAATTACTAACTCACTATATTAGTCCTCTATAATATTATATGATACATTACTCAGTTTTCTTTTTGGACACAAATTAAAGGAGTCAAAACTATTGGAAAATAAGCCAATTAGCTATAAATCAGCTGATCACAAAGCTCTCCTCACAAAAAGAGAATCTTCTATTCGAAGTCTCTTATTAACAAAATATGGGTCTCAAAGTGTTGCCCCACACAAAGTTATAGTTGTGGGTGCTTCGACAATGAGACCTTTGGAACAGGGATGGCTCGACCCAAATTTGATAAGACTTGCTCATCCAAAGATTGTGGTCTGGTTCCTGGGTTACCAAAAAAAAAAACTATTGGGAAATGTAAAGGAATACATGGTTAGATTAAACTCTTAAGGCCCGTTTGGATAACATGACTTATGGCTTATTTGGAGTTCTCTACTATAATAAGTACTTATTACTTATATAGGCTAAAAGAAGTATTTGGATTGGTTTGTAGTAAGTGCTTATTTTCCTCAAGTAAACTGTTTTGGGTTTACTTTCACAAGCCAAAATATGAAGCTTATGAAAACAAGCTAGTGCGAAAACTCAAATGAGCTTAACCGATCCTTGGGTTTACAATAATTTCTCACAAAATTGCCCTTCATGAAGTTAGAAAATTTCAGCACACATAACTCTAGTTTTCATGAGAAGAACGTTTCTTCTTCATCTTCTTTTCTTTTTCTTCGCTTCTCCTCTACACACACGATGTTGGGTCCCTCCTCTATCATGTTTACCGTCGAAGATAATGCTTGGTTTTTGTATTCATGGCTTGGTCGCTTCTCCTCTACAAACTGGAAATAGAAAACTGATTGGCTGCATTATTGACTCCATTCTTTAGGATTTTTCAGTTCGAAGATAATGCTTGGTTGCTGTATTCATGTCCAGTACTTGGTTTTACACTTTTTCTTACATGAAATCACAACTAAATGTCAATAATCATGCTGTACTACTGAAATTCTGGTGTTTACCATTTGAAAGTGGCATGGGGGTTTAAAATTTTTTTTGGGTTTCAAATTTTTTCTCTGGATTTCTCTCCAATGACTGTTGTGACCCTTGTCATTTGGGGATATGAATATATTGTGTTAGAGAAGTAATCTCGAATGGTATGCACAACATACTCAATGTCCATTGTTAAATCACGATACATGTTTTATTACCCAAACACTTCAAGTAAGAATTGCTTGGCCTTTTTAGTAATTTTCATTGTTAAAAATATATGGTGTAGTTACTCATCCAAACACCTAAATTTAATATAAAAGCACTTTTTGAAATGAATATCCAAACACAAATTAGCTTATTCTTAAGCTACTTATTGATGAGAATCCAAGCACCCGAAAGGATCTGTTGCAAGGTCTGATCACCTGAACACGAGCCAAGAGAATGTAAGAGGGTTTGAGTGGACTTCTAAAAAGAATTTGGGCCCAAACTTCAGGCCAATACGTGAAGATTGAAGAAATGAGGGTTTTATGCGTGATTCGGAAGTCGGAAAGGTCAAATAGGGAAGCTGGGTAGAGCCGGAGCGCTCTAGCGCCCAACTTAAGGCACCCCAGCCCTCCCCCAGGTAGAACCTAGGCGCCTGGACCAAAATTCTCTCCGCACGTTTTTGCATTTTTCATCTAAATGGACTCTGAACTTAGCATTTCTAAGCTCATTTCTATCCTAATTAAAACATGTTATTTTCCTTATTTGGTAATGGATTTGTATTAAGATTCTAGGTTTTGGACTTGGGCTAGGCCCTTTTACTAATTAGGGTAAATTAGATTAGTCTTTGGTTTAAAGGAAGACTTTCTCCTCTATGAAGTCAAAATTCAGAATTTATTAAAAGTTGAGAGTTTTTCTCCTTCATTGATTCTTTGATAAACTATTAGAACTTATCAAGAACCCTAGTTCTTGTGAGTTCGACTAAGTCTTATCACTCACTCTCTACCCCCTCTTGAGTGTGGCGTCTATATCTCTCTTATTTATTTTCTTTTATTTTGCATTTTTTAAAATTCTTCGAACTTGATTGGACGATCTTCGGACAATTGAATTTCTACCATTTGGGACAAACCCATGGAAATTCGCATCACTTATTGCATTAAAACTTATGCAACAAGCCATTTTTATATAAGTCTTAATATTACACCATAGTTTCTTTGACTAATAAATGTGCCATTTACACGTATTACTCTTTTAAAATATTTACAATAAATATATATATTTTATAACTTATAGTATTAGTCCACCAGCTGCAATTTTGAATTTAATATTATGACTATGGTTGTTGGAGACACAAACTCCTATTATTCATCAAGTCAACACTGAACAGTCAAGTCTTCTTCCCTAACATGTTAATTATCTAAATGGAAAAACAATGAGCTGCCACTCTTGAAGATCTGTGGGTATGCTCGGAGTCCGAGAAGGGCATGCAATTGTTCACTCTGCTTTTCATCGTTCGCGTATTTCCTAAAGCTGCACCGTTCATTGTGTTTAAGTAAATTCATATTCAAATAAGGAATGATCATTTGATTCATTTCACTCTGTCCATGTCGGTGCAGGAAAAAATAAAAGTTCTGGACAAATGGCATTGTTCATGTAATTCTATACATGACCACATAAAAAAAAATTAGAAATGAAGAATCATTAGAATGCCTTATGAAAGCTCATGCAAAATTAATTTGATAGTTATATATCCCAAAGTGGTGAGGAACTAATTGTTTAGGATGTATTTATTAAAAGAAAAGAAAAAAAAAAGGTAATAGAATTACGAGAATAGAGAAGAAGAAAAAAAACTTGTTTTTCCTTAATAAATCTATGACATTAAGGCAAAAATTAGATAATAGAATAGTGAGGAAATAATCGACCTTGATGAGATTCATACCGACTTATTAATTGCTGAATAGGCACAAGGGTCTTTATCTGGAAGAAACAACGGAGGGTGGGTGATCTTATCACAAGCTCAATCATTGCCTGATTAATTAAATGGGATGAACATGGATCTATCTCAATCATGCAACGTCAGATATCAATAGGCAAAGACCTTATATCTGCAGGACCCAGATACTAATGAGAAAAGATATATTTACATCTATTCAAAGAGGTATTGTTAGGGTAGAAAAATTCAGATTGTGCAGAAAAGATTTATGTGAATTTAGAGTGAATACGGTTCAGATATTACCATGTATAAGATATAAAAAAAAATATGTAATATATTACTACTAGACATTCATGGACCCATCTACACATGAACAAAAGTAAGAACCTCTGTGGCTTAGCAAGGACGAGGAAATGCATTAAAATAACACAATTTCCACTACAGTTTCCACTTGCAATAATTCATCACTCCTTCCCTATAAATATCACTTTCTTGCTCACTTGCCATTACAATTCACAGTCAGTGATCATCTGACCCTCTTTCTAGGCAAAGCTAATCCTCATTGTTGCTGATCATGGGCATGGCTCGCCTACTGGGTGGCTCTACACCAAGATTCCTTGTTCAAGTTCTAAGTATCAAACCCAAACGAGCAGCTTTCATCATGTTAGTTCCTTTTATTCCCATTTACTTCCTTACTTCCTCTAATTAAAACTTCATAACTTCATCACTTAGTTTCTCTACTTTCTTCATATATAGTTGACTTGAATAAAGTATTTATAATACATGTCGTCAAGTATAGCACTAATTATTATTTGTAAAGGATGAATTTGTTCTTGTTTGGAGACATAGGTAGCCATATGATTATCATTATTCTTAGCTAGGTTCGTGATGTTATTATATATGTTAACTGCTAATTTCTACTTACTCTAGATATATCTCTCAGTAAATTAAACATGACTATAACCTCCCTTATTCATTTTCTTCTGGATCAGAACGCGTGGATCTGGGGGGGCTCAAAGGTCTGACATAGGCAAAGGACACGGTGGCCAACATAACGGGGTAGGAACTAGGAGTGTTGAGGAGAAGCCTGTGGCTAGCAATCAGAAGGACAACAGTACCAGAAAAGGAAATGAGCAAGTCAATGATAATACCGCTAAGAGTAGTGGCTGATGATGCTTGTGACTAAAAAGTCACGACTAATTAATAGCCACTGGTTGCATGTATTGCAGAAAAGAGGAAGCAACTGTGTATAATAGGATGAATAACTGCTCACTTCTTCCAGTGTTCTAGTTATGTTGTAATGGTCGGTGTGACTAGTGTTTTCTTTAGCTTGCTGGGTAATAAAATATGTACTATTTGAGCTCTAATCTTGGTAGTAGGAGATGTTGTGTGCACCAAGTACTGTTACTGGTTTGTTTTTTGAAGGGTGAATTACAGAAAAGTAGCTTATATATGCATGGTTGTTGTTTGTAGATTAATTCATTATTCTTATAGAATGAATTTAAAATTAAAAACTATAGCTTAAGGGAAAAAAAAGGTTGTATACTTGAATTCGACTTGAGAAGCAGCTATTCTTGAACATCCATGTAATTCAATAATTAGTGATGCTGCTTTTTCCTTTCTTAATATCAGAAGTCAAGAATTGTGTTTTCAGAATAGTGCAACATTCATGCCATTTTTCGTGAATTCTGAAATGAGGAAAGAAAAGGAGATCGACTTTGTTGGAATAACAGACCCAGAGAAATGCCTGTAATCTCTTGTATTCAATCATTCACGAAATGGGTCCAAGTTTAGCCATAGTGAGGTATATACGACAATTTCTTGTGCTCCTTTTTGTGATTAAAGCAAGTTAAAAAACCGAAAAAATCCCACTTTGCCGATAGCTACTCTAAAAACCATGACAACTTTTAATTTAAAAATAAAAGAAAATTGAATATCATGAGTAGACATTGATGGGCTTGGTGGGGGTACTCTACATCTTTATGCTTTGGGTTTTTATCTGAATTGCTTGATTAGTTACGTCTCTCATTGTCGGCCTCTGACCCTGGATTCTTCTCGTACATCTAAAACCACCAAAAGACTTGGATATAACTTGTTTTAAGCATTATATTTGAACCCAGAAACTTCTCCACAAGATTTCAGACAACAATGATATCAATTTTCTCCTGTTTTTTCCAAGAAAAATATGCTTTTGCAGAAACAAAGGATCTTAGCACATTCTTTCTGATCATTACGAGTAAAAGAACTTAGAGGCCTAAAAGTGGGGTGGAAGAAAATTGAAGATCATAGCTAATACAGTGAGTGCGATATTCTTGCTCTTTGTTGAAAGGGCAGAATGATTGTCCCTTAAGTGAAGTAGAAAGTCTATTTACAGAAGATAGTATCCAATATTTGAACAATAAAAAAGAAAAAGAAAAAAAACAGTTTAAGAGAGTTTAGGTTTTTTTATATTATTATTATTATTAAATGGATAAAACTAAAAAAATGGAGATTCAAACTTAAAATCTTAACCTTAAGAATCATATATACTAATTGTGCTATGTGTTTCTTTTGTTTTTGTTATTTGGGAGTTTAGTTAACCTTTCCTCCCCTTCGAAACTCTAACCCATCTTCTCCTTTTCATTTGTTTTAAAAACGAAATGTAGGGCTCTCTCTTTATAATAACAAGAAGTCCATGAATAATTGCATAACTTCACTATAAATACTTGCCCATTTTCATATTACAATTAAAGAATACGTACTTAGGCTGTAACCGGTAAAAAATGCCATCTCCTTCAGTCAGTCCTTACTTAACACGTGTCACTATCAATTGTTACATATCAACATTTGAGTCATTTTCTTCAATATATATATACTCATTAAATTTTTGTCTTTCATTTACAAAACTTATAATTTTGAATATATTTTTATCAAAATTTATGTAGTGATGATATGTAAACATTCATATATATCTTTTCTATTTTCTTTTTTCAAAATAGAATCGTAAATGTAACTATTTAAAGTTTTGGTAAAGACAAAAAAGCCAGACGCCTTACATTAGTTAAAAAACTAGTTTCCATTATTATTAGTAGTTTAGGTAGTAAGCTGCTATCATTGACCAAATCAGCAGTCCAAGGCTTCTTCTTCATAACATTGGTCGGTCAAAGTCATGATCCTTGAAATCAAGTAGAAGAGTGGCATTATTTATATACGAATACTATGGCCCGAAAAAGAATATACAAATACACAGCTTAATTTGTACATATAATTAATAGTATCTAAATTTAATTAAACTTACTAAAATTATAACTCCTAAATTATAACTAGACCTATAATTAACTTATTTAAACTTTTGTTTAATTTAACTAATTTTTTACATATCTACATTTGGTGTACAACAATAATTTCTTTATATAAGAAGTGTATTATCAATCTTCATGATCTACAACATAATTAGAAAACTGCATTTTTTTTTCACTATGAAATACATATAATACGACTAAAAATATGTTGGTCTGATGACATTGTCATTTATCATAGAAAGTGTGCTGTTTTTTTTTTTTTTCTTATTACTTTTGTCTACGACTCTAGATTCGAACATAGAACTCACAAACCTTAAGGACGATCTCAGTACCACTCAACTATAAGCTATTTGATGTATTTGATTACAAGGGTTCAATTTTTATTGTGTACTACACTTTCATTTTTAGCATATTACGCTTATATATATATATATATATATTAGCTATTATCCTTGTGATAGATCTTGTACTTTGTCAATTACAAATCATAATGAATTTGTCAACAATTTAGTTCAAGAGTTAATTAGCAATCAATGTCTACTTATTCAACATTTGACCTTGATGAAGTGCATATACTAATACAATGACTTGTTCAATATGCACCATATATAGTAAAAGACAAATTTATCTAGGTCAGAAGCTCCAAACTAATTAGATGTGTTGAAAGAGGACATGCAGGACAATGTCGCGTGAAACCTAATATTCAAAGTCCTTGTACACGAGTTAGAGGTTTCATACCCATTGGATAAAAGGAAAATATCAAAGGAAGAAAATGCAATAGGACAAAGCATTTAATCTCACTAGTATTCATCGTCGCTTCTCCTCTATAAATTGGCCCTCCATTCTACTTACAATCACACAGTTCAAATATTCTATCATCCAACTATCTGAATCCCTGAGAAATCAAATTAGACAATCACTTCATTTACGACTCATCACATGGCATCTATAGCTACTCAAGTAGTTCCAAGTCCAAGACCCCAAGGAGCACAATCCTTGTTGATGTTAGTTTCTTTCTTATCTATCACTTCCTCCATAAAGTTTCATTGCTGCAACATATTTGGTTTCCCAATTAATTTTCTGCAGGGAACTTGCCTTTCCAATTCATAACCCCAGAGGCAATAACTTTCTGGAAAATGTTTTCTGTATTTTCTGGTGCTTCTGTAAAAACATAAATTTTAGAAAACTTTCTCTTGTGTTTGATGGAGTAATCAACAGAAATCAAGGGATACTGATGCAACCCTTTTAGAAGGGAAAATGGGAAAAGTCATTTTCCAAAACAAATCAATTAAGCACTATGAATTAAGTTACAAGAGATATAATATCAACATTCCATTGTTTATAAATTACCTACATAATGATTTCACTTTGAAAACTACATATAATTTAACAACATTATTGTTCTTGTGGACCAGGACACTTGGTGCTGCATTAACGCCGCAACGCAGCCCACAATCCGGCGAAGGAACGAACGGTGGAGCAATTAGCAGTCCTCAGATGAGAGAGGCTATGGTTAACAACTCAAGGACTCAGATTAATAACAGTATCAACATAGTGTAAGATCAGACTCACTCCATGCTTGTACTTTTTGTGGTTGGATGTTGAATTCATTAACTAATTAATGACTTTAAAAATAAGAGAATTATGTAAAACGATCTTGATAAATTGAAGCAGTTCATCAGAAATTACTCAAATTTTCATGGATAATATTACTACTTCTGCACAATTTTTTTAACGCCTCTTTCTGCTTGTTAGTAACATATGATGGTAACTTTTAGCAGTTATCATTTTTTGTTAGATTTGTGATATTATCATACTGGCGTTTATAGACACAGCAAATTGATATTAAACATATAAATTAACATTATTTTCTTTATGTGAATCAGGTCACTTAGAGCAACAGGGCCAGGGCTGAGCGAAGGACCTGGTGGACAAACCAATTAATGGGGGACTCCGTAGAACTGAAATCTAGACGACAAATGATTGTACAATTATACTTAAACTATATATGTAGTAAAATTTGAGTTTAACAAAAAAAAAAATTGAGTTAGAATATTTGTATTCATATCTAGCCAACACTTTATGGATAAAGATTCTGTAAGGTGCTCATTTTCTCTTGTATCATAGTGATGGAGATTGACTAATCTCTTTTGTTTAACATTAATTAATACAATGAAATTTTTATGTTTTGAGTTCTTATTTTGTTATGACTCTCACTCTCTCCATTTCTTCACTGAATGGCACTTCAAACTGTGGTTCAGTGATAGGAACTATTAGATTAATTAGTTGTTCAAGCCCAACAGTTTTTACTCTTGTGAAGGGCAAGTTAGGGTAAAATATGTGGCTTATCTGTTTGTGAGGAAATGCTACTCACACCACTCTTCGCTCACCAAACCTCATATTTGTGTGCCTCGGTTAGATCTAAGCCGTGAAGAAAAGATTTCAAATATATCTAAACTTGAGATTCATTATAATGAGAAATGTGGAAAAACAAAGAGTATTGGTCTGTACATCCAAACCCTAGAGTTGCTGTTTGCAAATAATGAGATTATAGAAAATGATGTTGAAGTTCGGCAAATGACTTCACATAATTATTTCTAGTTCTGTTCAAGGGAATTTGCACAGCCAAAAGACCTGAACTAAAAGCACGAACAAAAAAAAAAAAACATTTGAAGTATATAAGAAACAATCCTATAAATTTCTCCTGTTTTTCCCCTTCAGGGAGATTTGTCCCACAACACTATACAGTTAAGTTTCCTCCAGAAATGAAGGATCCAACACTTTTCTGGTTATCAGCTCAAGCAAAAACTACCCGAAAACTACAAGTTGTTATTTTCCGTTCATTTACCATTGTTTTTTGAAAGATTGACTAATATTTATTCAAAGATATACAATCTTTAAAATTTATTTGGGTATATATATATCAGGTTCTTTAAATTTATTTTATGAGGCCATGCATGGTACGGCTCCATTGGCATATATGATAATGTCACTGATATCAAATTGGAATTAAAAATTCCAAATTTGATCCTATATACTAAAATGTCAGTATATAAAAGTGACTTTTATTCTTAATTAATATGATCTTCCTTTGACTGAGATGCTATAAAGAATTTGGATTTGTAATTTGCATGAAGCCCTTGTTTAGCAGTCCTTTTCCCAAGTAATAAATTGAAAAAGAAATCACGTAAGTGCTCCAAAATATATTGAAATTAAAAACTACGTACGCACCTTGAATCACATATATATAACTAAAGTATAAATCTACGTACTTTAATTTTATTTTTTTTATGTGAAGTTGTGAACTACGTATTTTCATTTTAAGCATATTATTATAAAAGTTTGGCCAATAATTTAGGTCACTGTTTTCTTCTTCATAATAATATATTTAATTATTATTGACTTTGTTTAAATTAAAAGTAAACAATCACACTACTAAAAACAAAAACTAATTTTTGATTAATATTTTTTGGGCTTTAATTAGGTTGGTAACTAAATTGCTATTGTTAATTTATCGTGTATCGGTCATTCAAAGTTTTTTTTTTTTTTGTACTTTTGGCTGTGAGTTTGGATTCAAAGACAAAACTCATAAGCCCAATGACAACTTCAGTACCACTCGACTACAAGCCGTTTGATAGTCCGTCAAAATCTTGAAATCGATTAAAGAGTTTATTTAATTTTCCAATTGATCAATCTTTAAGAATTATCCATGTGCGCATCTAAAAAAAAAAATTATCTATGTACTTATATAAATCACCCAATTAAACAACTCAACTATTACTTATTCAACCTATGACCTTAATATAACCATGACAGAAGCTCCAAATAAATAAAATTGGATGACCTTAATATAACTGTTTAATTAAGTGTCAATGGTTTAAATTTCAATAACCTAAAAGGATACTCTCTAACACAATTTTGGTCTATGGCAACTATTATTTGTTTGGCTTCTCAAATATCAAGGTCCGAATTGGAGTAATAGGTTAATTAATGCTTGCAAATCTACTATTAGTTAAAATAACATCTTTTGTAATTATATATAATTTAAATACAAGGGTATTTTATGCTTCTAAAGAATTTTGGCTATTAATTTGAGTCAGTAGTTTTCTTGATAATGATATTTTATTTAAATTATATTATTGCGTTTCTAGGGGCAAAATATGGACACATTACATGAGTCAAATACTAGCTTTCTAAGTGTTCTTTCATAAAGCATTTCTCCCTCAAAGATTCTTATCCTTGAAACCGAACAAAAATATTTAATTTCCCAATTGATCAACGTATGTCATCTGACAAAAAGTCTATGCTTGTTCACACGACTTGATAGCCTATCTTTCCCTAATTCTTGCTTTCTCTCTTGCAAGTTTTGATAGAGACATGAAAGACATAACTTTATTACGCTGTTTCTTTTCTAAATAGTGTTTGTTAGATACAATCGTCAAATAATTATTATTTTGTCTACAATTTAATGCTTTTTTGTCATAACAATTGTTTATAAAAACACATTAGTTCCTGTGTTTAAGAGAAATGATAAGTCATTGGCATATTAAATTGATTTTGATTACTTTTTTTTTTTGTGTTACATAAAAGTTTAGGGTAAGAGAGGCTACTTTATGTTGAGCTCTGCCACAGCTTTAACAAGAGTTTACAGTGATACTTATAGATTACTTATCAAAATAGGGTTGCTCCCAAACAGGCTTCAGTTAATTTTTTTTTCTTTTGTTTTTTCTAACAACCGATTACTTATTCAACATTTGACCTCAGACATACAGCATAATCATGGAAGAAGTCCAAATAATCAATGAACTATAAGCTAGAGTATTCATATCCATTGGTATAAAATTGAAAAAGAAATGCAATAGAACAAAGCAATTAATCCCACTTGCATCCATAATCCGTTGCTTCTCCTCTATAAATTCCCCCTCTTATTTTCGTTTACAATCACCATTTTTACATCTCTCTCATACGACTCTGTGTTGCAGAGAAAACCAAATAGACAAACTCTTCATTTGCTCATCATGAATCAATCTCATGGTTTCAGTAGCCTTACATCTACAAACATTGTTCATGCAGAATCCTTGACGATGTTAGTTTCTTTTTCCTCTATTATTTCCACTATAAAATTTCATCGCTGCAAAATATTTAAAATTTCCTATTTTCTGTAGCATCTTGATGTTTATAGATGATCCACATATAGATTTAACGTGGCAAATTAAATATATATAATTTAACAAATTTATTGTTCTTGTGGATCAGAGAACTTGAGATTACAAACGGGGAGGGGCTCCCCGCTGGAAATGGTGAACAAACTAATGGTGCCACAACTCATGATCTTGAGAGTAAGATCAACGCACTCTATTTTTTTTAGAAGAAATATTTGTTCAACCTCTGAGAAAGAGTGAAAAAAAAAAAAGTGTATGAAAATGAACTGCAGAAACTAAGTTTAAGTAGATTTAGTTTAATTAGTTTTAAATAGGTCCTTTGTAAATCTATGTAGCTCAGATTGATTAATAATGATGATGAATGGAGATATGCGCTGTAATATTGATTTTTATGATAATTTGTGAAGGTAAATTTTGATACAACTTTTTTGGCTCAAACTCTTTGTTATGTATAAGGGATTGCAAATCGACAATTATATAAGTAGAATCAAGCCTCTATTCTTCTTTATCAATCCATTGATGCTTTCAAGTGCATTTTAATCTTAGTTTCTATTTGTAGCATATCATATATGATGATTGCACATATGAATTATTATTTTATGATGCATGCTTCCGTTGCGCTCACATATCAACACAAGGAGCAGTACTAGTCTGTATAAAAGTAGTGTAAGATCATACTCACTCTACTTTTATAGTTGCAACCCTCATTATATGAAGTAATTAACTAATTACTTGATGAGTTCTAAAATAAATAGAAACAGTTGATTGAAGGAATGTCTTAATTCCCTAACTCTTGTTAATTATAGAGGACTTATTATATATTGAAAATTGAATTATGACAAAGATCTTGTCAATTAGATGCATGCAGAGGCTGCTAACTTGCTTCGTACATATATAGTTATCATGTTTTATTAGGTCTATGATATTATCATGTTAGCATAATGATCTACATATAAAAAATTAATGATAAACATTGTGGTTGGTGTGGATCAGATTACTTGGAAAAAGGGAGCTTCGCCGAGGAAGCATTCCCCAAGCTAGGAGCAGAATCCTTGTTGATGTTGGTTTCTTTGTTCTCTAAATCACTTCNTTTTATTAGGTTTATGATATTATCATGTTAGCATAATGATCTACATATAAAAAATTAATGATAAACATTGTGGTTGGTGTGGATCAGATTACTTGGAAAAAGGGAGCTTCGCCGAGGAAGCATTCCCCAAGCTAGGAGCAGAATCCTTGTTGATGTTGGTTTCTTTGTTCTCTAAATCACTTCCTCTATAAAGTTTCATTGCTGCAACATATTTGGTTTCCCTATTAATTTTCTACAGGGAACTTGCCCTTCCAATTCATAACCCCCATATAGGCAATAACTTTCTGGATAATGTTTTCTGTATTTTCTGGTGTTGGTATAAGAACATAAATTTTAGAAAACTGTCTCTTATGTTTGATATAGTAATCAACAGAAATCAAGACATAAATTTTCCAAAACAAATCAAGCACTATGAATTAAGTTACAAGAGATATGAAATCAACATTTCATTGTTTATAAATTACCTACATAATGATCTGAAAATTATATATAATTTAACAACATTATTGTTCTTGTGTACCAGGACAATTGGTGCTGCAATAACGCCGCAAGCCAGCCAACAATCCACGAATGGTGGGGCAATTAGCAGTCTTCAGATGAGTGAGGCTATGGTAACAACTCAAGGAATCAGATTAAATAAGAGTATCAACATAGTGTAAGAGCAGACTCACTCCATGCTTGTACTTTTTGTGATTGGATGTTGAATTAATTAATGACTTTCAAAATAAGAGAATTATGTAAAACGATCTTGACAAATTGAAGCAGTTTATCAGAAATTACTCAAATTTTCATGGATAATAATATGTTGCTACTTCTGCACAAATTTTTTAACGCCTCTTTCTGCTTGTTAGTAACATATGATGGAAACTTTTAGCAGTTATCATTTTTTGTTAGATTAGTGATATTTATCATACTGGAGTTTATAGACACAGCAAATTGATATTAAACATATAAATTAACATTGTTGTTCTTTATGTGAATCAGATCACTTAAAGCAAAAGGGCCAGGGCTGAGCAGAGGACCTGGTGGACAAACCAATTAATGGATAAAGATTTGAGTGAGAGTATTTGTATTCATATTAATTTAGCCAATACTTTATGGATAAAGATTCTGTATAAATGCTCGTTTTCTCTTGTATCTTTTGTAGTGATCGAGATTGATTAATTTGTTTTTTTTAGCATGATATATAATTAATACAATGCACTTCTTAGTTCTTATGTCCATCCGCGAAGTGAATTGGTTTGTAAACTGTATGGTCCAGGTTTATAATTTGCAGTCCTGCCCCAACTAATGGATATGTTGAAAAAGAAACCACATAGAAGTAGTTTAATTAAATTTAATTGTCAAATTTATACGAGGCTAGTTTGCTGTTTGCAAATTCTTTTATGAATATAATTTAAATTTCATCTTGTTTTCATTTTTCACCTGATCTCTACCAAGTTCTCATGACTGAAAATCTAAAAAACTTTTTTTATTTTTTATTTCACTTACTTTGTATGTTTCACCCTCCCTACCAAGCACGACCTAGAGAAAAATGGCATGAATCAGTAAAACTTGACAATAATCTTGGTTTTATTATTTAACTTTGTAGTCTTTTGGCAAATGCTTTTGAAGGTTCGTCATGAACTCTGGTTTTTCTGAGGAATAAAACAATAAAACCACTCTTTGGTTTACAAAAGAAATAAATTTAAATTAGGAGCACATAACTATCAATCTGCTAGACAATGCCATACTATAAACTAATTAATTCGAATCATGAAGGAAATTTATGTATGTTCACACTTCCAATTTGCATCGTTTTTGTAAAAAGGAGAAAGAGATATTTATAATTACAAAATCATGGAAAGTATGTATTTACATTACAAAGTCATAATTACGACAATAATACACTCAAACCCATGAAATATATCACACAACAAGTCAACAAACAAACAATAGATGACTGACATGGTAATTCTACTTCCCATATCTTACAACCAAGAAGGGCACTCTAGCTTCCACTTCTCTTAGTTGCATTTAACAGTAGCTTGACGACATCTCTCATTGTGGGTCTCTTACTTGGTTCCTTCTCAGCACATCTCAAAGCCACAAAAAGCACTTCAGTAACTTGTTTTTTCACATCTGAATCTGAAAACTCCTCTGCAAGGCTTGAATCAACAATCCTATCAATTTCTCCTGTTTTTTCCCAGACAGATTTAACCCACGCCACTATATCTGTTCCCTCCAAGAATGAAGGGTCTACCACCTTCTTTCTGGTTATTATCTCAAGCAAAACAACCCCATAACTATATACATCAGCCTTCCTGCTCCTAATTGTAATAAATGCATTCTCTGTCAAAGGCCAACGTAAACATGTTAATTTTACAAGAATTGAATAATTAATGATACAGCCAATGAACAATAGGAGTCAAAGAATTACCTGGTGAAATATACCCAGCTGTACCAGGAACTAATGTAGTGAGAGTTGAAGTATAGGATTGTTCTAAAAGCTTGGCAATACCAAAATCAGCAATATGAGGCTCCATATCAGAATCCAGAAGTATATTCTGTGGTTTGATGTCTTGGTGCAGTATGAGAGGATCACAATCATAGTGGAGATATGCCAGTCCATGTGAAATTCCAATAGCGATCTTATAGCGAACACTCCACTCTAAGGGTGGTGGTGGATTCATTTCATGCAAAACATCATAAAGGCTTCCATTTTGCATGTAGTCGTACAAGATTAAACCATAGTCCTTTCTCAACCAGGCCTCTCTCAATCTGACCAAATTTCGATGCCTAATCTTCCCAATGGTTTCAAGTTCTCTTGTCATGGACAAGCTTGGCCCTTGGTCCCCTGCAAATACAAGTTTCTTTACAGCAAAAACTTCATCTGGACCCACCACAGCTTTAAAAACAACTCCATGGGCTCCTTTGCCTATAATATACTGATCATTCAGGTTGTCTGTAGCCTCCATCACTTTGTTGAGAAGAGAAGAAGACACTTGTTCAGGATGCATCTCAACATCCTGCTCAGATCTTCCGACAAAGAGAACCACATAAACTAGTCCTAGCAACAGAAAAACAGCAAGCAGTGAGGATCCAAGTGCTATCATTGCAATTTTCACTTTACTGAGGCCTTTCTGATTTGCTGATTTGGAATCACATAGCTTCAAATTGCTATTTTCAGTGCAACTCGAGCCATCCGATGACGAACAACTGACACACAAGTCAGGATTGCCCAAGAATGATGATGGAGAAGAATTCAGCAAAGTCATCAGTGTGTCTGGTACAGCACCATCAAAGGAATTGTATGAAATATTGACTTCAACTAACGAAGAGAGTTTACCCAGAACTTCTATGCTTCCTGTCAAATTGTTAAGAGATAGATCCAGCCTTAGCAGCCTTTGTAACATCCCAAGCTTTGAAGGAATCTGGCCCGTCAGCCCATTAGAACTTAGATTCAACCCATAGAGTAAATTCTGAAGTTGTCCAATTGATTCAGGAATTTCACCTCTAAACAAATTTCCACCAAGTTGTAGCTCGATAAGCATTTCAAATTCTGATAAGAAAACTGGGATAGCCCCAGCAAAGTGATTTTCTCTTAAAATCAATGTGGATAACCCTGTCCAGCTCCTAAAACTTGAAAGAAAAGATCCATTTAGGAAATTGAAGCCCACGTCAAACTCGTCCATTTTTGTACAATTTGACAATTGAGATGGCAAAGGACCTTCCAAGTTGTTGTCAGAAAGATTCAAATTCTGAAGATTCCCAAGGTTTCCTAGCTCTGAGGGTATAAGCCCAGTAAATTTGTTCATGGACAGATTAATAGTAGTGACATTTGTGCAGTTTGCCAAACTTGATGGAATTGGTCCACTGATGTTGTTCTTGCTGAAGTCTATGTAGTTCAGATTAAGATTGCTTTCAAAACCAGGAAGAGCCCCTGTGAAGTTATTTTCTTTGATAATCAACCTTGCAAGAGTTGTACACCTTCCAACATCAGGAGGTATGCTACCGTGCAGTTGATTAAGACCCATAATCAGCCTC
Organism: Cercis canadensis; assembly: GCA_003255065.1. NCBI lineage: Eukaryota > Viridiplantae > Streptophyta > Magnoliopsida > Fabales > Fabaceae > Cercis > Cercis canadensis. Next base: position 1,415,228 of record QAOA01001229.1, read on the forward strand.
CTTAATTGCTTTCCATGACAAAGATTTGGCGGTAGGTTACCAGTGAACTTATTATTTGTAAAGTCCAATTGCACTAAACTGCTATTAATTCCTAAGCTTTGAGGTATGACTCCAGAGAACTGGTTGTTAAACAATGAGATATTTTTTAGTTGCTTGAGCTCTGCCATCTCGGAAGGTAGTTCCCCAGAAAGGCTATTATTGTACACTAGAATATACTCAAGACTTGAAATCTTCCAAATGCTAAGTGGAATTTCACCCGTCAAATTGTTGGAAAACAATTCAAGATCCTGTAATTCACTTAGCATTCCCAGTTCACTAGGAATTTCTCCCTCAAGTTGATTGCTATACAAATGCAATTTTTTCAAAGACTTGCAGTTACCAATTTCTGGAGGTATTTGGCCAGACAAATTGTTCACAGGAAGGAGAAGAATAGAAAGCTCACGTAGTAGGCCTAAAGATGATGGGATGTTCCCTATTAAGTTACTGTTGACTATAGCAACTTCTGTCAAACCACTACAATTCCCCAAGCCTGATGGGATACCTCCACTAAATACATTGAATGACAAATCTAGATAATATAATCTTTTACAACTTCCAGAACCCAGTGGAATGGTACCCTCAAGACCATTATGACTAAGACCTAAATAAACAAGATTCTCAAGATCGTTAAGACTTTCGGGCAGAGTTCCCGCTAATTGATTATCATCCAAAAACAATTCTTCTAATGTACTGCAGTTTCCAATGGATGAAGGAATTGTCCCAGATAACTGATTAGTATAGAGATGAAGGCTCAAAAGTTTAGTCATGTTTCCAATATTAGTGGGGATGGGACCACTCAGACTGTTATTGTACAGAAACACATGTTCCAGGTCAGGAATTCTAAACAAGGATTCTGGAATTTCACCAGTCAGCAGATTAGACTCTAGGGACAAATACCATAAATTTTGCAAGGTTTTCAAGTTATCTGGTATTTGTTCGCTGAAACTGTTTTCAGAAAGGTCCAAGTACTTAAGCATAGTACAATTGCTTAACTCTTGGGGAATTTTTCCTGAGAAACCATTAGAATTCAACACAATGGTCTGCAAGTGACTCAAATTTGCTATTTCAGATCCTAATTGACCAGAAATCTGGTAGGCAGTGAGGTTAAGGGAGATCACATTTTGGGCATTGTCACATAGGACTCCTACCCATGAGCATGGAGTAGAATCAGAGGCATTCCAACTCAAGCTTATGGGAGAAGGTACAAATGTCCAGTGTCCCAAGAGTGAGAGTAGAGTAACCCCATCAGAACTCAAAGCAGAAACAGCACATAAGAAGGCAAAGAAGGACAGGATCAACAGGAGTAGTCTCATTGCAAGAAGGATAACACACTAACAAACAGAAATAATGATACAAGACAGGCAGGTTTAAGAGGTAGAAGAAACACTAACCTCCTAGCAGTTCAGAAGAAGGCCAAGTAATTGGAAAGGCATGGTCTTGGACTTACACTCTCAGAAGAAGCTGAAATGATATGGAAAAAGAGTTTTATGTCTGAAGAAATGAGGACAAATACAGAAAAAGTGAGCAATCTCAAAGAAAAGCAGCTAAGAACAGAGGAATATTCTTGGTTTGAAAAGCTGAAATTCTATAATTAGGATAAAAATTCTTCCTTTGGACTCAGTCTTGGGTCTTTATTCTCTTTTCCACACCAACCCGTGGTTCCCAAAGAAAAATATGAGCATGAGTTTTCTGACTACAATCAACTATGTCGTTAGTATTGTTTAGCTTTCAATCCTTTAATTTATGCTCTAGTTAATAAAAAAAAAAAAAAATCAGTTCTAAAGGCTACTACGAAACAAAAATGTGGTAATTAAGTTGAAAGACACTTTTACTTAGATATTAGAGTTTTATAATTTTTTTAGATAATTATCATATATTAAAATTTATTTATTTTAATATTATAATTTTTAAAAAATTAAAAATTAAAAAAAATTCAAACACTCAAGTCCACCAAACACGGGCTAAGTAGCGTGTCCCACCAAACACGCTTTCTCCCCGTCTGGCATGTCCACTCTGCATCAAAAAGAGGGTGACGGCGCGAGGGACTTGATGGGGCAGAGACAGCAAAAAGAGGGTGACGAAAGGAATTGAGGGAGCCATTGGAGAGTGACTCAAAATCTGATTTTCGCTTTGAACTTCCAAGAGGTGGGTTGACAGGAGCACTGTTAGATATTCTGAGTGGTGGGAGATTTGCAGGGATACAAGTTATGTTGCGGATGAATGGTGACGAAAGGAATTAATTTTTTATGCAGAGTAGACACGCTAAGTGAGCGGGAGCGTGTTTAATGGAAACACGTCTCCTAGCTCACAGTATGTTGGGTGAGGTTCACATGTTTTAAAAAAAAAATTATTTATAATTTTTTAAAAATTATAATATTAAAATAAATAAATTTTAATATATGATAATTATATAAAAAATTATAAAATTCTAATATTTAGGTCGTGCCTAAAAATAACACCATTGAAAAATAACCATGACTAAAGATACTATAGCCATCGTTTCTGAAGTGAGAAACTTATCCAAACCAGTTGCCAATTATAACAAAACTCTAAAGTCAACGTAATTAATTCACACACCCTTCGGTTGTGCAAATAATTGAAAAGTACCTGTTCAAAATCTGCCACCCTCGTTGGTTTAGTGATTTGCCAGCTACCTCGCACGCCATCAGATTTGACCAAAAGAACAGTGAATTTGGTTGTGATCAAATCCTTCGACGAAACATCCAAAACCGAATTGCCCATTGCTTAGGAAATTGGAATCACAGTTTGAAGCCCTTAGATTTAGGTATCAAAACGGTGGCAATAGATACTCTCAGCGAGAAAACTGACAAGTTACAATAGATACCTGAAAGGGTTCTGCTTTACATAGAGATATTCAAGAACGCCAATGAAAGAGTAGCCATTAGACTTTTATATTTATTTTTTTTAACACAGCAGAATAAATTTCTCTATTTTATTATTTATTATTATATTATTATTTAGAAAAATATATAATTCTCCGTAGCCAATTATCCGGCGAAATGATCTTAATAATGCTTTAAAAAAATTGTCTAAAAGAGTTATTGTTAAAAATATTTATTAAAATAATTTTTTTTGAGTATTTTAATAATACACTACTACATAAAATGAGATATGCTACTTCAAATATAACATATTCCTTTTAGTCCTCTTACATCAAAGTAGCATATTTCTTAAGGTCACGCTACTTATTCAAAGTAGAGTGGCCTTAAGAAACACTCTACTTTAAATTTTCAAAGTAGCATATTCCCAAGTCACACTACTTTTTCAAAGTAGAGTGACATTAAAGAACACGCAGTTCCACTTAATGGGTCCCCTTGGTTTGTGATTCAGCGTGTCCTTAAGGAACATGCTAGATCAATCCATTGTGTCCTTAAAAGATATGCTCTTTCGATCCAACATATCTTTAAGAGATCTGTTGTTTTGTAAACAAGTGAGTCCCTTCAATTTTTATGTGATGTAGCCTTACTGACAAATCTGACTGCTTGGTTGACTAGGATATGCTATTTCGATCTAGTGAATCTTAAAGGAAAACGCTAAATCTGAAGTAGAGTATCACATTTTGTCTAGTAGTATATTATTAAAATAGACCCATTCTAATAAATATTTTTAACAATAACCTATTAATTGGTAAATATGTGCCCTGTAAAATTTTAGATAAATAACCAAGAAAATACAAAAAAAAAAAATTACGTAAAATGAGTATTGTTGAAACAAATTACAAAAATGTGACACTTTTTAATATTTTAATGTTACACTATGTGAAGATATTATATTTTGCAATTGTTTTTCACGTTTTAAATAATTCCTAAGGTATAGGGACTTAGTTGAGTGGGTCTAGTGAGTGGGTCTATTGAGTGGGGCTATCCCATGAAATTAGGAGTTGTTAGTCATGGAGTTATGCTCAGTATTTTTCGTAGGTTTCAGTTTCTGTAAAGGCTATATATAGCCTAGTTCTTTATTCTGAATTGTCAATTAGAAAAGCACATTCCTCTCAAATTTTACTCTTTTAAAACTTAGTCAACAATTGGTATCAGAGCCTCACCTGAGGCAAACAGAGAAAGAAAGAGTAAAGAAGTTTGCAGCAGCAAGAATTAATGGGAGGAGGAGAAGGAAGCAGCAGCTTCGTGCAACCAGCAATTCCACGCTTCGATGGTCATTATGATCACTGGAGCATGTTGATGGAAAATTTTCTGAGGTCCAAAGAATATTGGGGCCTAGTGGAGAATGGGATCATGCAACATGCAGATGGAGCAATCTTGACAGAAGCTCAGTCAAAAATCCTAGAGGAGCAAAAGCTCAAAGACTTGAAGACCAAAAATTATCTGTTTCAAGCCATTGACAGAGCTATATTGGAGACCATCTTAAAGAAAGAAACAGCAAAGGATATATGGGATTCAATGAAGAAGAAGTATCAGGGCACAGCAAAAGTTAAACGTGCTCAACTTCAAGCTCTTCGCAAAGAGTTTGAGATGATGAATATGAAGGTTGGAGAGTCGGTTGATGATTACTTTGGAAGGGTCCTAACGGTGGCCAACAGAAGGAGGATCAATGGAGAGAAACTGGATGATGTAGCTGTCCTTGAAAAAATACTGAGATCAATGACACCAAAATTTGACTATGTGGTGTGTTCTATTGAAGAATCAAAAGAACTTGACGATCTGCCTATTGATGAACTGCAAAGTAGTCTTCTGGTGCATGAACAAAGAGTCAATGGCCATGCAGCAGAAGAACAAGCACTCAAGGTGACTCAAGAGTATCAATTTCCAGGAAGAGGAAGAGGTAGAGGAAGACTTCAAGGAGGCCTGCGAGGATGTGGAAGAGGAAGAGGATATCAAGGATCATTTGATAAATCCACAGTAAGGTGCTATAACTGCCATGAAATAAGGCACTTCCAATATGAATGCCCTAAAAGGGAGAATGAATCAAAAGCTAATGTTGCTGAAACTGAAGAAGAGATGTTGTTGATGTCATATATGGAGCTCAAGGGAGATCAACTCAGCAATACATGGTACTTGGATTCAGGTTGCAGCAACCACATGAGTGGTAACAAGAAGATGTTCATCAAGCTTGATGAGACACTCAGGGAGAATGTAAAGCTTGGTGATGATTCAAGTTTAACAGTGCAAGGGAAAGGGGATGTCAAAATTGAAGTCAATGGTGTTGTACACACCATATCAGGAGTATACTACGTGTCTGAATTGAGAAGCAATCTGATCAGTCTTGGCCAACTTCAAGAGAGGGGTTTTACCATTTTAATTCAAAAGAATTGCTGTCAAATCAATCATCCAGAGAAAGGCATGATCATGCAGGTAGAGATGACACCTAACAGAATGTTTCCACTTCAAACACAGACTGTATCCACCAGGCATGCTTGTCTAAAAACCACAATCCATAATGATACTTGGTTGTGGCATTTTAGATATGGACAATTGCATTTCAAGGGGCTGAAGACTTTACAAGAAAAATGCATGGTGGGAGGACACCCGAAGTTAGAATCTCCAGCTAGTATTTGTGAAGAATGCACGATCGAAAAACAACACAGAGAATTTTTCCCAAAGGAGAGCACTTGGAAAGCATCACAAGCATTGCAACTTGTTCATTCAGACATTTGTGGCCCTATAAATCCTATCTCCAACAGCAACAAAAGGTATTATATTATTTTTATTGATGATTACAGTAGGAAGACTTGGATTTATTTCTTGGCAAAAAAATCAGAAGCTCTAGCTATTTTTAAGAAGTTCAAAGCTACTGTGGAGAAAGAAACTGGTCTGCTTGTCAAGGCATTACGAACTGAGAATTTTTCCCAAAGGAGAGCACTTGGAGAGCATCAGAAGCATTGCAACTTGTTCATTTAGACATTTGTGGCCCTATAAATCCTATCTCCAACAGCAACAAAAGGTATTATATTATTTTTATTGATGATTACAGTAGGAAGACTTGGATTTATTTCTTGGCAAAAAAATCAGAAGCTCTAGCTATTTTTAAGAAGTTCAAAGCTACTGTGGAGAAAAAAACTAGTCTGCTTGTCAAGGCATTACGAACTGATCGTGGAGGAGAGTTCAATTCACAAGAGTTTGTTAGTTTTTGTGAATTGAATGGAATTAAAAGGCAATTGACAGCAGCCTACTCACCACAGCAGAATGGAGTAGCTAAGAGGAAAAATCGCACCATCATGAACATGGTACGCAACATGCTGGCCTTAATGAAAGTTCCAAAAAACTTTTGGCTAGAAGCTGCGAATTGGAGCATTCATATCCTTAACAGATGTCCAACTCTAGCAGTAAAGAATATGACACCAGAAGAAGCCTGAAGTGGAAAAAAACCTACTGTTGGCTATTTCAGAATATTTGGCTGCCTGGCTTATGCTCATGTAAGTGACTCTCAACGCATTAAGCTTGATAATAAGAGTGTGAAATGTGTAATGCTTGGTGTTAGTGAAGAATCAAAAGCTTACAGGTTGTACAACCCAAAAACACAGAAGATAATAATTAGTAGAGATGTTGTGTTTAATGAGGATGAAAGATGGGATTGGAGTAATGGAGAAGATCAACAAGTTACTGCTGACCTAGAAAAAGTTGAAAATGCTGCATCAAAATTGTCTCAAAATGATGACAACTCCTCAGAACCTGAAGAAACAATGACTAGGGGAACCAGAACAAGAAAACCTCCTGTAACAACTAGATTTGTTTTTATTTTTTATTTTATATATAGACATATATGTGTAAATATATATATTGTATTATATTATAGCATTTAGGTATATATATATATATATATATCCATTATACTATATTATAGTATTTAACTTAAAAAAAAAGGGAAAAGAAATGAATTAAAGAGGGGAGAAGAATCGAGAACTTGGCAGAAAGAAAAGAGCTCCAAGTGAGCGGCGAGAAGAAGATAGAAAGAGAGAGAGAGAGAGAGCTTCTAGCGGCAAGAGGAGGTGGGGGAAAGGCTTTCTTCTACACAATAAGCAACTTTCTCCATCAAAACTTCATTGCTAATCTCTAGAACTTAGTAATTTTTCAGATAAAGCAAAACTGTTAGGTGTTGTTCTTCAATGTAATATGGGTTTCCTATGGATTTCTTAGTTTTGCATAGAGTGGATATTGTTTATTCTTCATTATTATAGTGGTTATTGCAAGCCCAAGCCTTGACTTCGCCCTACCAGAAATTTGACTGTGGAAGTATGCTTTGATTTGCTAACAAGCTCTACTTTTAGAAAAAAAAAAAAAGATTCACTATAAAGCTTTATAGTAGAATACGAAGATATATTGCTATCTAACTTTTCAAGTTGTTCCTAGGCTATATTGCATGGTTGCATGGTCCAAGTTCAAACCAATCCATATATGTATGAATCTTCTCCCTTAATCTTTCAAAGGAAAAGAGGAATTCTCTAATAATAGGTACTGGAATAGTTAAACGAAACTTTCATTATTAAACTTGCTTTATGGCCCTTTCTTCATCTAATACTTGGAAAGATGGTCTAGAAAAGTCATATAACCTGAAAAATAAGGAGGTAATGATATTAAAATTGTTTCCTCAATAAATGATTAAGTTTTGGTCAGCCTATTGTAATTTCCTGTGGGAACATTTATGTTAAAAAGAGATATGACTGCTGACAAGTTTTGTTCTTTTTCATTATTATGCAATGGAATGGATCATTACTGGTACTTACTATAACAAGGTAGAACCTGTTCTCAGATAAGGGAAAATATTCTAGTAAAGTATTAACACTGGAAATTGTGGACATGTATATAACTTCAGAACATAGAAGAGAAAGTGTTTGAGATTTTTAAAGAAAGGGAATTTCAGAAACCAGCTCAGAGCCTTCAAGGAAAAAGATGTTTCTAGTTGTGTTCCATGTTGAATATGATTTGTGTGAGTATGGATTCCCAAGAAAGTTTAAATGGAAATGATATGCGAAAAGTCAATTCTTGTAAAATTCCTTTCATGCCCCTTTAAAGTACTCAGCTTTTCTTGTTTACATTTCAATAAGTGATATCTGTTTAGTTGTTGACTTTCTGCTCAATTATCTGTGAAAGAACTAGTTGACATTGTTTCTAAGAAAAAGAGCTCATCATTGTGCTGAATTTGGAATTATTGTTTGATGCGCTAATACTATATGATTTACTGATATGTTATTTGTACCATTGTGTTTATTATGTAACTTGGAATTGATGGGTATTAGTTGACTAATCAAATTCTCTTAAATTTTAAGGTTAATGACATAAGTAATTACCAACTTTTTACTTTGAAAAGTTTATGTGAAATAATTATATAATTGCGTGATGAAATAGGAAATAGAGAAGGTATTCAAGAATCCTCAAATTCATACCAAGAAAAGGAAAAGTAGGGACAGCAAAGACTCCAGGTAGCTAGTTTTTCCTTAAACCTCGTTTAGTTTCTTTTGATAGTGTATTCTTCATGTAATCACTATATATAATGTTTGCTATTGCGATTGAGTGCTATGAGATGACTTATGAGATGATTATTATGAGAAGACTTAAGAGATGACTAAAGGATTAGAGCTAGCTCTCTTATGAGTGATGGCCATCGGGGTAAGTTGAAGCTGCCCCATAGCTTGAGGAATTAAGGGGTAAGTTGAAGCTGCCCCATAGCTAGAAGAACCTAAGGGTAAGTTGATGTTGCCCTATGCTATGAAGAAGACGGGGTAAGTTGATGCTGCCTCAGGAGTAAGTTAATGTAGCCCCAGAGTGAAATGAATAAGAATGTTAAGATTGACTTTTCAACATGTGGTGTGCTTATGTGCTTTTGTTTTCCTAGATTATTCTTATATGGTTTACGAAATGGAATGGACATAAAGCATGTATGATACTCTACTAGCTACTGAGATTTCATATCTCACCTTTGTAATATTTGTGAATGTCTTATCCATTCCAGGTGCAGAGGCTAATAATTCCCATCAGAGTGTGCAAAGTTAGCAAGCTGCATATATGTAGTTCTTTTTGTGGTGTTTGCTTTATGTACAATTAGGTGGAAATTTCGTTATTTTGAGACATGTATATGGATGTAATTATAACATAGGTAGTGATATAGGTAATATTCTTTTGGGACGTGTATATAAACTATGAGGGTTACGTTAACCCCCTAAGTATATTCACATGTTAGATGTATATAAGAATACTTTGCTTAGCTTCTTAATTTTTCTTTGGGTGTCTCCTACTAATTATATCAAAAGTTTCAAGTGGGAGTAGTATTTTTTATGGAGATTAAACCAATTCATTATATGGGAAAATATGAAGTTTAATTTTTTTAGAAATTAATACATATTCAATTATTTAGAAGTCTCCATAGAGCTAATCAGAAGTTATTCTTAAAAGGGCAAGTGCGACACCTCCTGCTTGGATGACAGATTATGTGAGTGGAGGAGAACTAACAGATGAAGAAAAGGAAGCTCACTTTGCTTTATTTGTTGATCGTGATTGCATTATTTTCTGGGTATTGAAGTGAAGCAGACTAAAGATGGGATTTATGTAGGACAGAAGAAATATGCAGAAGAAGGGCTCAAAAGGTTCTGCATGGCTGATTGCAATACTGTACAAAATCCAATTGTTCCAGGAACTAAGCTCACTAGAGATACTGAAGGGCAAAAAGTTGATAGCACTCATTTCAAACAAATTGTGGGGAGCCTAATGTACTTAACTGCTACACGTCCAGACTTGATGTATGTAGTTAGTCTAATTAGCAGGTTCATGGAAGCGCCTATTGAAATGCATCTTCAAGCAGCAAAAAGGGTATTTCAATACTTGAAAGGAACAACAGATTATGGTTTGTTCTATAAGAGAGGAATGGAAGGAGATCTGTTAGGCTACAGTGACAGTGATTATGCTGGTAATTTGGATGATAGAAAAAGTACTTCAGGTTATGTTTTCATGTATAGTTCAGCAGCTATTGCTTAGTCCTCAAAGAAACAACAGTAGTTAGTCTCTCAACAACAGAAGCAGAATTCATTGCTGCTGCCTTATGTGCTTGTCAAGCTGTTTGGTTAAGGAGATTACTTAATGAGCTGAATTGTCCACAGTATACATCAACTCTGATATACTGTGACAATAGTTCAGCTATTAAGTTGTCTAAAAATCCAGTCACACATGGGAGAAGTAAGCATATAGATGTTCGATTTCACTTTCTACGAGAGCTCACTAGGGAAGAGGTGGTAAACTTAGTTCATTGTCAAAGTCAAGAACAGGTTGCAGATATTCTAACAAAGCCACTGAAGCTAGATGTTTTTAGAAAGATGCGAAGCCTACTTGGGATCTGCTCAAGTTCTGATATAAACTGATTGCTTAATTTCATTCAGTTTAAGGGAGGATGTGAAGATATTATATTTTGCAGTTGTTTTTCACGTTTTAAATAATTCCTAAGGTATAGGGACTTAGTTGAGTGGGTCTATTGAGTGGGGCTATCCCATGAAATTAGGAGTTGTTAGTCATGGAGTTATGCTCAGTATTTTTTGTAGGGGGGTGCTATGCTACACCCCCCTGATAGTGACTTTTATGTATTTCATCAATTTTTTACAGCTTTTTGTCTAAAGCACAGGTTAAAGAACCGGTTGCTCTAAAGTTTTTTTAATTATAAAGGAGGAACACAACTTAAAGTAATTTACAAAATTAGCCCCGAGAAAAAAGAGAAAACCGCATACATACATCAATTTGACAGCCGAATGTTTCCCTTCCTGTCTCTTATATCTTCTTCTCCAAACTCGTCAGTAACTTTTTTTCGGCTTTGGGATTTCAGACTTCACAGTCACTCCTTCTCTGTCCTTTCTTTTCATTTAAAAACAAGAATTTGAATTTTCTTGTTATCATTGAATAAAAAATAAAAAATCGTATATTTATTTCTTATTATTTGTGGGATAAATCTTTAAAATAAATTGACTTATAATAAGATATAAATTCAATTAAAATTTAGAGTATTAATAAAATATGAAAAAATTGTGAAATTTTGGTATAATATAACTATGGTAAATTAATCAACAAAATATATTTTCATAAATTATTTATTAAAATAATATGTTTTTAATTATTTTATTTATAAGTTATACTACTTTTAAAATAATATAATCTTTTTTTGTATATTTATTAATAATTTAATTAAAATAGTTTTATATTCATAAATAATTTTTAAATTACTGAATTTACGTAAATACTTTGCAAGTCATTTCACTGCAAACTCTATTGGATATGCCCAACCGTAGATATTGCTTTAACCAACGTTTCTGATTCGTTAATGATATACATCCAACGGCCACGAGTTATCTTCATGGGGACTATAGCCACGAGTTATCTTCATGGGGACTATAGAGCAACCGGTTCTTTAACCTGTGCTTTAGACAAAAAGCTGCAAAAAATTGATGAAATACATAAAAGTCACTATCAGGGGGGTGTAGCATAGCACCCCCCTTCATTAAATTGAGGGAAAGTTGTGGAATTTTTTATTTTATTTTATATTACTTTTTGATGGGTATGTGGTTCATGCCCATTGTCGCTGCGAAAGCTTGCTTCTTTGGTTAGTGGGTCTCCTGGGTTGCCACATTATAGCATGCCTGTCAGGATGGTTCATGTTAGAGTTTCTTTCTATTTTGGTAATTAAATTGTGAAACAATCAGCTAACATGCGCATATGTAGTTAGAACAATGCGCACGAAGCTCATTTCCTGATGTAGTTTGGAATTATAAACTTGCAATAATAGAAGGCATGCCCTAATATATGTATTGGAAGTAACTGGATGTATTTTTTGAAGTTGGAAGATGACACAGGCGGTGCCAATTCATGTTTATCCTTTGTACCAGTTTGTTCATGTTGTTATTGTTAATTTTTTTGGAACACAAGTTCTCTTCTGGCCTTGTTAGTTTTAAACCTTCAATGCATGTAAGATCAATGATGCGTGTGGTTCTGACTTACCGTGATATACCTGTCAGTATAATTTTCTAGTAACATGATCTATAACTTAAACAGCTCCGTGAGTTGTCATTTTTGTTTGTTATTTTTCAAGTCATTTCCGTTGCTAATTTTTTGCTACTTACTGCTCTGATCCTTCAACTGCTTTTTTAACTTCCTTTTACTGAAATTCATTATCAGTATTTTGACTTGGTGATATGGAATTGCGAGGGCTAGTGCACACTCAACTTATTTTTATTCTTTTTCTCTCCCCTCCCTCCTCCTTTTTTCCAAAACCACTTTCTCCACATCTTCTTGAAATATTGATAATGGATAAACAAAAATGCCTAGTATCAGTTGTGCCGATTGACAAGTGTTATCTATTTATTCAGATTTTATTGATGAACTAATTTCCTCTCTTTCCTTTACTGATTATAATTTGGCCACCTTTCTTTGTTGCTGAGTTTGAGTTTGCGTTTGATAGCCTGTCACATAAGTAATTTTTTCTTTTTTTGGCCATGGCCTGTCAAATAATTGATGAAACTTGATTTTCTGTTCAATCTCATATACTTTTATCTGTTGTCATTATATGCATTGATTCTGTGTTGATCTTTGTAATAATATGATTTACAATAAAGATTCATCAAATCTTAATTCTTTCAGGAACTTTTCTTTGTAATGTATAGAGTTTATTGGTGAACCTGCAATTATACCCTGATATAGGTGTTTGTTTTGTCTAGCAGCTATATTTGGAAATATCTGAGTATCAATTCTAAAGAGAAATTTTTTCTGAAATTTGAGCTTGAAGTTACCTGTGCTTAGTTCAATTTTGAGTCAAGCAAATCATCTTACCTCTGTTGATGAATCTTTTTCTGTATGTGTCCTTGCAGGACAAGGCTTTGCTTCTGGAATTGTGAATCTTGGAGAAATAGAAGTGTTCAAGATAACTAGGTTTGAGTTTGTTTGGAGCAGCAATCCAACACTTGACAAGAAAAAAGCTGTTGCATTTTATAAGCCTGTGGGAGTACCTGATGGGTTCCATGTCCTTGGTCACTATTGTCAACCTAGCAACGAGCCTTTACAAGGTTTTGTACTTGTGGCTAGGGAAGTGGAAACTGATTTACCTGAAGCTACTCATATCTGCAACCTCAATAAGTTACCTGCTCTTAGAAATCCCCTTGACTATATGTTAGAGTGGAGTCCCAATGAAGGAAGTGAGGAAATATTAAGTGGAGGTGGTTACTTTTGGCTACCCCAGCCTCCTGAAGGTTACAAGGCCTTGGGTTACTTGGTCACCAACAAACCTGTCAAGCCCGAGTTGAATGAAATAACGTGTGTTCGAGCTGACCTCACTGATAACTGTGAAACTTACCGCCTTATACTTGATGCTGGTTCTAGAATCCCGGACTTCCCATTCCAAGTTTGGAGTATGAGACCTTGCCACCGTGGCATGTGGGGTAAAGGAGTTTCTGTGGGGACTTTCTTCTGCAGTAGTTTCTGGGACATGGGAGAAGAGCTACCTGTTGCATGCTTGAAGAACTTAAATCCTGTGCTAACAGCAATGCCAAACCTTGACCAAATACATGCACTTATTGAGCATTATGGACCTACTGTTTTCTTTCATCCTGAAGAAGTTTACTTGCCATCTTCTGTTGCTTGGTTTTTCAACAATGGAGCGCTGTTGTACAGAAAAGGCGCATCCTCAGGAGAAGGTGTTGATGCAACTGGCTCAAATTTGCCAGGTGGAGAAAGAAACGATGGGCAGTTTTGGATAGACTTGCCAAGTGATGACCGAAGGGATTTTGTCAAACATGGAGACTTGAAAAGTGCAAGACTTTATGTTCATGTGAAGCCAGCAATTGGTGGAACATTTACAGACATTGCAATGTGGGTTTTTTGCCCCTTCAATGGGCCAGCTACTCTGAAAGTTGGAGTGATGAACATTACTTTTAGCAAGATTGGAGAGCATGTGGGTGACTGGGAGCATTTTACACTTCGTATATGCAACTTCACTGGTGAGCTTTGGAGTATATACTTTTCACAGCACAGTGGTGGTGAATGGGTGGATGCCTATGATTTGGAGTATATTGATGGCAATAAAGCTGCTGTTTACTCATCAAAAAGTGGACATGCAAGCTTCCCCCATCCTGGGACCTATATTCAAGGTTCTTCAAAGCTTGGGATTGGCATTAGGAATGATGCTGCTCGGAGTATTTTGTATGTGGATTCAAGTATCCACTATGAGCTTGTTGCAGCTGAGTATCTTGGAGATAGTGTTGTTACAGTGCCACCTTGGTTGCAGTTTATGAGAGAGTGGGGTCCGACGATAGTTTATAATTCGAAAACTGAGCTAGATAAGATGATCAATGCTCTTCCTCTCACGCTTCGTTATTCAGTGGAGAACTTATTTAGCAAGTTTCCAGTGGAGCTTTATGGTGAGGAAGGCCCTACTGGACCAAAGGAGAAAAATAACTGGATAGGAGATGAAAGGTGGTAAATTTATATTGTGTTCATATCACACGGATTAGTGAATCCTTTAAATTCTAGGCCATTTTTGTTGTAATTGTATGTGTGTAACTGTGTACATATATACATATGTATCATGCTTCTATACTTGTATGTAATATTTACACGATTGGTGCTCCCCTTCTATTGGGAAGAAGGGAGGAAATTCTGAAATAGGATTTTAATTTTTATTGTTTGGGTAACGATTTGTTTATTGTTAATATATATTTTATAAATATGTCGTGACTAATTTGATTGAGTTTTTTTCGTTCCCTCTCGCGGGTTCCCAAGCTGATAAAATTAACTTAACATGGGAATCTTGAGCTACCATGTAGTTTCCACTTTTCAGGACAACCGATGCTAGCATGTAATTTAGACTCTGAGGAGGACATTTATCTTGCCAGGAATGTGACTAGATAATTAAAAGTTTAAAATTAGAGTTAAAATAATAATAATAATTAAAATATGGGTATTTCAAGAAAGCAAAATTAAAAGTAGTTAGAAAGGCGTGTGAATAGATAATAAGGAGTTCCCAGACTACAAAGCTCTGAAAGTGAAAAAGCTAACTAGTCATCAAATCTTTAAAAAGTACACAGTGAATGAATTTTTTTGCAAATAGGACTTTTAGTGAGAGTGAACATGGAGAACCAAGGGATTGTAACAGAGAAAGCGGCAAGAGAGATGGTGCAGAATTTTTTAGGAAACAGCTGACGAGGGATGGGTGTGCTTGATCGCCAGAAATTAATGTCGTTTTCTTTTATGTAGATGTCATTCATTTTTGCAGGCTTGATGATGAAGAATTTAATAAAAGCTAATATTGAACTCGGTCATATATTATTCTCTGAAGTGCTACAATGAGCGATGGAAAGATTTATTGTATGTTTCTTCTTAACCACACCATGTTTACATCGGAGATTATAGACCACACGCTTTGCTTTAGGAAACTGGAAACAGAGCCATTGTCTCAGTATAGTTTTATTTCTTTATGAAAGAATTCTGATTGGTTATACGGGCCAGCTTTTATTTGCGCCAAAAGAAAATTGGGAAAATTACATTATTCACAACCAAATATTGATATTTTCCTAGTTTCAAAATCATGTGAAAAAGTTTAAAACATAGAAACTTGTATACGAATGAATTAAAAGATTGCTATTATTGTTTCGCACTCAATTTTGCCTCTGAATTCTTTGATGGACAGGGTTTGCACTCAGTGCATGCAGCACAAGAAGGAGGCAACTTGTTAGAGAGATTAATCCGCAATGTTTGATGCTTCTCTTCATTTCCAGGTACATGGAGGAGAGCATCCATGATTAAAATGTCCCAATCACGAGGAAGGAAAAAGGAAAACCAGGTATCATCTGTTCAAAGAAGCATAACAAATGCTAATAGTCATTTTTAAGTAATAGAAGAAAGACAATTGCATGCAGAGCATTTTATTTTCTTTAATAATATTATTGTTAGATTCTAAATTGACAAAGAAATATAGACTATATATCAGATAAACCAAGCAGATTCAGGTAACCCTTCATTGCTAACCTCCATTGCGGACCGCCTTCAGCTGTAACACGCCAATGCCTTGCGGCCCAGAAACAGGAAATGAACAAGACACAGAATGCCTCTTATGAGCTACTGCAAGAGATGCATTATACCATGGGCCTTTAACAATGGGGTCTCCCAGAGCATCTATTATTGCCTGGTTCTTGCTCACTTTCTCCATGGCCTTGCTGCACAATTTCCCGGAAAAATGATTTTATGAGCTGCTAAGGTGGACAACATATTAAGTTTGAAATGTAAAGTACAATAGGTGAGAAGTTTCTTTTGTGAAAAGTAAAAGGGATTCAAAGAAAAGTAATCAAGAAGCTTGAATATCTACTATCTAAAGATGAAAGAAAAAAAATTAAGATAGAAAATTTTGGATAATCTGAAAAACTGATCATTTTAACCTCAAGGAAACTTCAATTGTAGTGCTGGAAAAAAGAATATTTCCAGAAGTTAAAGAACAAAAACCTCACAAGTCCTCCTTCATCCATAAGAACCTAGTTAGATAAGCAAACTAAAGATAGAATTATTAACTGAATCTTGCAGAATTGATCCACATGCATCACTTATTTT
>QAOA01001229.1:1434419-1475585 GCA_003255065.1 Cercis canadensis
AAAAAATCGTATATTTATTTCTTATTATTTGTGGGATAAATCTTTAAAATAAATTGACTTATAATAAGATATAAATTCAATTAAAATTTAGAGTATTAATAAAATATGAAAAAATTGTGAAATTTTGGTATAATATAACTATGGTAAATTAATCAACAAAATATATTTTCATAAATTATTTATTAAAATAATATGTTTTTAATTATTTTATTTATAAGTTATACTACTTTTAAAATAATATAATCTTTTTTTGTATATTTATTAATAATTTAATTAAAATAGTTTTATATTCATAAATAATTTTTAAATTACTGAATTTACGTAAATACTTTGCAAGTCATTTCACTGCAAACTCTATTGGATATGCCCAACCGTAGATATTGCTTTAACCAACGTTTCTGATTCGTTAATGATATACATCCAACGGCCACGAGTTATCTTCATGGGGACTATAGAGCAACCGGTTCTTTAAGTTGTGCTCCTCCTTTATAATTAAAAAAACTTTAGAGCAACCGGTTCTTTAACCTGTGCTTTAGACAAAAAGCTGTAAAAAATTGATGAAATACATAAAAGTCACTATCAGAGGGGTGTAGCATAGCACCCCCTTTTTTGTAGGTTTCAGTTTCTGTAAAGGCTATATATAGCCTAGTTCTTTATTCTGAATTGTCAATTAAAAAAGCACATTCCTCTTAAATTTTACTCTTTTAAAATTTAGTCAACACACTATTAGATAAAATGGGTCTCATTACTTTGAAACTAACAAATTTAATAGGGTCACACTATATTAAAATAACGGGACTCAACACAAGAATTTTACAATCGTTATAATTTTTTAGCCGAAATTTATGCTGAGTCCCGCAACTTACAATCAACGTGACCATTAAAGTCTTGTCAAATTGAAAGTAGCAGGATTATTATTTGTTTTTCCCTTTTTTTTTTGTCTTTTTTGTTCCTCTTTTTCTCTCTTTCTCATACTCTATTTTTATTTTTCTCTCCCTCTTACTTTGGTGAAGTAGCGGAATCTTTGAAATGCTACTCTTTCCATAATAGTGAGATTAAATTTGATGTAGCGAGATAAATTTTGTTTGTTTGTTATGTTACTTTAAAGTAGTGAGACTCAATAAAAACACTACATATAATATAACAAGATTTGTTTTATTCAGTAGTCACATATTAAAATAATCAAAATTATTTATGTAAATTATTTACAATGTACTCTAATTGAGTAAAAAAAAATTTGTATTTTTTTGGGTCATTTAGCCGTAAATTCCCCTATGAAGTCTTATTTCCGCCAAAAATTCATTTCCTCCAAAACCCCAAGCGCCAAGTCTAAAACCCTCGCTCCTTTTCTTCCCCACACTGGTCATGCTCTCATTGAGCACTTCCATGGCTTCGTCTTCAACCTCTCCAATATCCGCCACTGCTCCAAATCCCTAGGCCCTCGATTGCAGAAATTCCATCCAATTAAGCCATGGCTCTCTTCAGAAATTTGCTTTCTCACAGCTTCCAATCACTCCTCAAGCCCCAAAATCCTCTCTGCGCTTACCACATTGTTCATTCTAACACTCCCCATCGCCACCAATTTCTTCCTTTTATTGACAGAACCATTACATCTTCACCCCAAATCGAAGACCCGTCGGAATCGAACCCAGAGAGAAAGGAAAACCAGACGCCGTTGCATGTTCTCTTTAAGCAAGCCGTGGGTTTATCGGAGAAGACAGGGAATAGCGAAACTGAAAGTGAAGGCGAAGCGGAAAACAACGAGTTGAAGAGAAAATTGAAGCACTTGGAGGAGGAAGTGAGGAGCTTGAAAGCGAAATCGAAAGAAGAAGGGGTTGCAAAGAGCAAGAAACCGGAGAAACCTGAGCGGAAGAGCTTACATGCTGTGTTTACCAATCAAGCTTCTAGTCTTGGCAAGCTTAGGGAGGTAAAACTGAAGGAACCAATAGTTCTTAAGGAGCTTTCACCGGATATGGAACTATTTGTGGAACATTTGTACAAAAGGGGGTATTTTAAAGATGCCAACTTTGTCAAGGATAAAAAATTTAATCTTAGTTTGTTTGAGACCCAATATGCCCGGGATTTTATAAAACTTGCAGCAGAGAGGTTCGGCAGAGACAATCAAGAAATAGCCAAGTAAGATGAACTGATATTATATTGTTAGCTTTACATCTATTTGATTTATGTAGAAGATGAATATAAAATGAGAATGTGAAGTTATAAACTCATGGTTCTTCTCTTTGTTTACTTTGGAATAAGGGAAGCAGGGGATTGAATAGTTATTAGCATTTGGTTAGGAAAGTTACGAAATTAACTCAATTTGTGCTAATGTTTCTAAGTCTATTCAGTCAACTGACGATTTATGTTGTCTAAGCCAGAAAGAAACATTTTCATCCTTGTTTTATTTAATTTCCTTCTCCACTCTCTTCTTAGTGAACCAATAAAGTGAAATGTTCTAATTGTGAGGAAGTAGCAGTTCAGAGAAGTCTTTGAGGTTGTATTGGGAGGATGTCAGAGGAAGGTCAGACAGCTTCCTTTACTTGAAAGGATGTAAATGGTGTTTTATAAAATATCATTATTTGTTCCTAATTCAGATAATAATGCTAACATGTGTATGTGTTTTTGGTGTACTTAACATGTGTTTCAGCATTCTGTGAACTTGATGCAAGCTTTACTGTTTATTCATCTTGTTCTTTTAACAATTTTCATGCTTGGATTTTCAAATATTTGGTTTAAGGGGGTGCCTCCCCCTCTCCCCCTTGCCGGGGCCTCTTTCTCACTATCAATGAGAGAAGAATATTATGAGCTTGAGTTCACTGTGTTCCTCGTATAAATGGTTATAGACACTGGATGGTTTCAAAATCCAAACAGCTCTACAAGTATCTTTGTCCTAGAAGAAAATGTCTGATTTTAGTTGCCATTGCCTGTACAAACTGACAAGTGACTGAATTGCATTTGATATAACCCTTATTTAGGTAACCTTTCTTCAATAAAAATTTAGCTCACAACACAGTGCCATTCTAAATCATTTTCTTTTTAGCTTTCCTATTTAACGATATGTTTTGACATGATTCACAGATGGGTATCAGGAAAGGACTTGAAAGAAGTGGCAGTGTTTGGTTGCCCCTCCGTTGACAGGAGTTGTGTTTTTGCTGCTAAGAGATTGCGCAAATTTTTTGAAATTCAAGAAAACACTGTAAGGAAAGGTTTGCATGCAGACTTAGATTATTTTCTCTAACTCCATGTTTGTACCTTTAACTATCTAACTTTCTTATTTACCATTTCATTCACCATCAGGTTTGCAGTAAATGTATATTGAAGCCATCATGCAAGTTTAGAAATCAAACTGTGTGGAGAACTGACACCAACAATTTGGATTTGGGTTTAACTTTGAAGTTTATTACTTCATATGCTTTAGAGTCGGTGGATCCTCAGCTAGTTGTGCCTAACAAAATACAGGAGTCTATCAGTCGATTGCTGAAGGAGGTTTTGAAACTAAGTCAAACTACATGAGAAGGCTTCTGGGCCCATCTATTCATACCAGGTGATTGAGAATAATTTAGTTTGTAATTGCTGTTTCTCATGATTTTTTTTCAAGCATCAAAGTATTTACCACACAAATAATGAAATGAATTTCAGCAAAATGTTTGGCTTAAATTACGTGGATTCACCAAATTACTGTTTGCAAGTGCAATCAGGTCTTGCAAACCATTATGAAGATTATTTATGATGGTTGACTCTCCTTTTCTCTATTCATTATACAGACAAACATCTATGCCCACACAAGCATTCTTTTTTGAATGATGTTGGGGTCAAAGAAGAGTTCTACATCTGGAAAATCTGTCTCCATTGTTCCTGCACAGCTCCTGAAGGAACAAGGAGTGGCAACCTTTGTCTGAGATGAAGGGCTTCAGTGAAATGGCAACATGTAATTTCATGGGCTAGATATTCTTCCGGAGAGGTTATAGATTGAGCATTTGGAGTAGATATTCTTCAGAGAATGTAATTCATTAAACTGAAGTGACAGATGTACTTTCTAATTCTTAACACAGGATTGGAAGAATCGTACTGAAGCGCATTGTGAGCTTTTAAGTTTTAACAAAAAAGTCGATCTTCTATTGAAAAGTATTTGCAGGAAAAGTTTGAGTTAGAGAAATGTTCCTCCCTGATATCTCACCAAACCTCACTGCTGTCCGTTTGAAATATTTAAGAGTGATGAAGTATTTAGTAGTAGGTATAACATTGCTCATTGGGTTATAAGCAGCAGGGTTTCCTCTGAAGTTCCGGAGAGAAAGGAAAACAGGACCCCGCTGCATGTTCTCTTCATGGAAACCATGGGGTTATCGGAGAAAACAGGGAATAGTGAAATCGAAAGTGAAGGCAAAGCTGAAAATAATGAGTTGATGAGAAAACTGAAGCAATTGGAGGAAGAAGTGAGGAGCTTGAAAGAAATGGAAAGAAGGGGTTGCAAAGAGGGAGAAACTGAGGAAAGCTGAGCGTAAGAGCTTATATGCTGTGTTTACCAATCAAGCTCCTAGTCTACAACCTTAGGGAGGTTATAGAGATGCCAACTTTGTCAAGTATAAAGGGGTTGATCTTAGTTTGTTTTAGACATCACTGTTAGATTGTTGACTTATCCTATGTTTGATTTATGTAGAAGATGAACAGAAAATCAGAATGTTTTCCTCGTTCTTTGGCATGTGTGTTTAGGAATGTTAAGAAATCATCTCATTTTGTGCCACTGCTTTTTGTTTGGCATTTGATTAGGAAAGTGAAGAAATACATATCTGGTATGCCGGTAATCCAGTTCTGGAATCAATGAAATTGATGTGAATAACGGTGGAAAAGAAAGCTTATGCAGGGTGCTAACAGAAAAACACCACTGGTATTACCATTCAACTTACTTTTAAGTTTCAACTTGTACTAGCTAGACTTGTCCATTGGTTTTTCTATGATGTTCAAATTGGAATGAGATTTTAAGATGCCATTTGACAAAAAGAAAATAGTAACTAAAATTAAAAAGGGGTGAAAAAAGAAAACTGGAATGACGTCAGTGAGACACATCCCTCAAACTATTCAATTGTCAATATTTAATCAATAAATAAAGTGTATTAACTTTTAGTGAAATTTAGATTATATCACTTGTATTAATATAACAAAGTATTCTTACCAAAGCCAATGGGGGTTAGTTTATTTGGTAAAGATCAAATTACTTTGCATGTAAGACTTAGGGTTGAATCTTACTGCAAATAATCTCTCTTAGGTAGGCAATTTGTAAGTATCGTAAGTCTTTGCTGAAGCGTCTGTGGTATACTATGACTTTAGAATGGAATAATCTTCTTTCACCACAAACTTTTTCTTATAAAAAAAAAATATTCTTACAAAAAAAAAAAGTATAACAAAGTATGAAAATTTTGTGTTATATATAACTGGGATAAAATAAGAACACAGCAAAAAAAAAAAAAGATATAGAAGAAAAAGGCTACGGATATTGGATATCAAATTATGAATCACAAATCACGCATTTTATTTTATTTTTTTCTTTTGGCTACGGTCGCATCCAAACAAGAATTAGTTAAACGCTGACCGGTCTTTCCCTCACTTTTACACGTGCTTTGATTCTTTTCGTTTGGGCCTTTAGAGTTTAGACCCATCTTTGTCGCGTGAAATCACGTCCCACTCTAATCTCTTTATTGGACATGGGTTTGGGCCCTTATTGATGATATTAGTTATTTACTATTGTTTCTGATTTGTTCTTAAAAGAATATTAACAAAAAAGATAAAGATTTGTTCTTGAAGGAGAAATTGTTTAGGATTTTTTTTTTTTGATCGAGTTTAAGATATAACTAACATCAGTCTAAAATATTTTATGAAATCATAGCTGTAATATCATCATCTAATAATTAATAAAAAAAGTTTAAAGATATTTCTTTTCTCGAATTCCTCTAACTATTATAATTACTTAATAATTAATAATTATTATAATATCTAGTACAGTAGTATAGTAGGACTTAGAAGGGGGAAATTGGGCCTAAAATTGAAATAAAATTACCTTTCTTTAATATAAGCTTTAATTTGATGTAAAGAAGATTTAAAACTAAAACAAAAACAGAAATAGCGGGCGAGTAGGTGGCACGTTTCACATGGGGGAGTTGGAGGTGAAGAGAAAATAGAAATGGGATGGGACCCACAAAGTCATGCTAAGGCGTGGGGTCACGTGAAAGTGGCAGCGCTGGGAAGGGAGAGAGCGAGAGAGCATGAGACCGGGAACCAACATCATCGGGTGTTGCCCACGCAACGCTCTGGTCCTTCTCTTACACGTGCGCCGAACTCTGACACGTGTACCTTTTCCTTTCCCCTCATTGGATACTCACGTACGTAGACGCCTACTTGACGAGCCCTTCACTCTCTTGACACGTCCACGTTTACCCCTAAAGCTCCGTTCAAATTGTCCTTGCCTTCTGCTTCGTGCTTTCTTTGCTTACTGAAATTCCCATATTAGCCCCCTCTTTTTTTTCTCTCTCTTTTCTGCCTCTATCACTATCGGTGAACGTGGTCTTTGGTTTTCAGGTCAAACAAAGCGTGCTTTGCAATAGAAGATAAGATGTCTCTTTCTCTGCGGGGATATTAGAATTCATAGGAGATGAAGTATTTGGTAAGTACATGTGATAAGTATATAACTAAATATCTCACCCAAACATTTCTACGAATTCATTTACATAAATAACTGTTTGATTATTAAATAGTTTATAGTTGAGTCATATTAAAATTATCATTAGGGTTTATAAATTTTGTGTTCGAATTTATAATCATAACCACAGTACTAAAAAAAATTATTTGATTATTATTATTGTTTAATTATAACTAATGGCCTTAAGCATATAAATGGACATAATCCTAAAATTATTATACTTATTACATAAATATACAAATTTTACTAGATAATTTCACGACATAAAATAAAATAATTACTCTTAAGATAAGTTATTATTAATTAATGCATTATAATATTACAAATAAGATAATTAAGTACCAATATAAAAATAACAAAGAAGGTAGGATATAATTATCAACAACTCCTCCTACGAGTCGTATCAAACAGTATTTTGATTACAAAATAAGAATTGGTTCCCTAAGATCCAATGTATATGATTTATTTTTGGTTATCTGTTTTTTCCCCTACAAAAATATTTCCATCTTCATCTTCATTAACATAATTTTTTTTTCACTAAATGATTATTTTTCACTGCTGCTTAAACTTGGGACATTGAGAAGACTTAATTCCTTTCTAAAGACATATTGGATAAGGTGATGAAAGCTACCTATAACACAACCTCTTTCACATTGTCATAAAGGAAATGATAAAGCTTGGTTTGGAGTTGTCAAGTTGGAACCTTGGACCCCAAATGGTGAATTTTCCACACACAAGCTCTATTTTCAAATGAAACCTAAATCTTTATTAGCCACACAATAGACACCTCAAAAACATGATGCTATCATTGAATCTCAAAAGGTACTTACATAGATTCTATTTTCAAAACTAGTAAACAAAATGTCTTCATAATTAATAGAAATAATTTGTAAAAGTTAGAGATTAACTTCTTTAATTGTTGTCCCAAATTTACCATACAATAACGATTACCATTTCTCTTTCATGTGTTTTCTAAAAAGCTTGACAAATATGTTACTTCAATGAATTAGGTAAACTTGGCAAGCATTGAAAAAAACTTGTTTGAAATTAATTTTTTTTTTAAAAAAAATTGTGCTGATAAATAAATAAATATATGTTAATAAATCAACATGTACTTAGTCTCAACTGGTAACAAATTGAATCCTTGACATGTGTCATTGACAGTGGTAAAAGAAAAAAAAATCTCGTCCAAATCTTTCTGTCTTAATTATTTTAACTTTTAAATAGATATTGTCTTGGATATTTTTAGCCAATCAATTCCTCTATTGTCACTTTGGTTTGTCCTGGAGAAAAACCATATTTATTTAAGACAATTACTAAACTTCATGCAACAGCAATACATAAAGAAGCTATATAAAGTAAATAAATAAATAAAAAAACTAATCAATGAGAAATATTTATCACCCACCAAATAATATTCACACCATATCACATTAATTAAATTGATAAAATCCAAAAACAATTAATGAGTGAAATTAATACTCTGTTTTTTTAAGTGTTAATGGATCTGCCGATTTAGATAGTCCTGGCCTGGGTACCATTTGAAAGTTGGGGTTAATCAAGCTTTTGCACGTAGTCGAGTCAGTCACGTACGAACCAACAGAAAATCCACTCTCTTCCTATTCACTCTAATGGCATAATCGTGAATATAGCAACACTTATGCCTAATTAACTTCCCCCAACGTATTTAGTCCACCTTCTCTTCAGTCCCACCCTTTTTGTTCACCCATTCATGTTTTTTCTGCTTCTCTTTTCACATTTCCCGGGTTTTCTCAAAAAATCACTCCAGGTTTCCCGATCAGTTTCTCGCCGGAGATGGTTCTCCGATCTCAATCCACTCAGCTCCCAACCTCCGGCCCTTAGATCTGCTCAGATCACCTGCTATACTTGAGCTACTCCAGTTGGATTTCAACCGTTTGACTGCTCCACACGGTGCCGTTTACTTCATTCCGGTGGTCCACCGCGTGAAATCTAGCTCCGGGAGTTCGAAGGAATTGAGCTGTATTTGTCCTTAATCCGGCGTCGTTTTCTTCCGATTTGCAGCTCCCTCTTCTCGGAGCTGTGAGCTGGTTTCTGTCTTCACCTTCTGCTGGCGTCTGCGTGAGTTGTGCTTGAGTGCTTCCCGACAAAATGATGTCGTCTTGAAACACTTTTCCCAATACCAGCAGTGGTTTCTGGTTTGATCTTGGATTTTCCTTCATAACTGATCCATTGTTGCAGAATCGTAGTCTCTGATCCATTTCCACCCTCAACTTGAGTCAAACAGTGCTTCAATTTCTCTTCTCTGAGTTCATTTTCCAGTCACATTTATCCCGAAGATGACGTCGGGGACGAGGCTACCGACATGGAAGGAGAGGGAGAACAACAAGAGGAGAGAGAGAAGGCGAAGAGCCATAGCTGCTAAGATCTTCGCCGGTCTGAGAATGTACGGTAACTATAAGCTCCCAAAGCACTGTGACAACAATGAGGTGCTCAAGGCTCTCTGCAACGAGGCCGGCTGGACCGTTGAACCCGACGGCACCACTTATCGCAAGGTACTTCTCACTTTTAAGTTTCTTTTCATTCACATTAGCTTCTTCCAGTGAAGAACTTTGATTTGGTTTTTCTTTGTTTATTTATTAAGCGATTAGATCATAGAACTGGGTTGCTTATTTAGCTGAAATTGAGATTTACTTGCTCATTTTAGTCTTATTTTAGTTCAATTGAATAGATTAATATTTATGAGCCATTATGCGAGCTTCGTCGCATCTGTTTCTGCTAGCATGTGGGCTTGCAGTGGTACATGCCAGCAGTGACGCCGGGAATCAAAGGACATCAATGGGACCTATAGGCCTAACAAAAAGCCGGTACTATCGGCGTCTGTTAGAGATTGTAATGTAACGCCGAGAGTAGGAGTTTTTGTTTATGCATTTTATGCTTTATTATTATGGTAATAGTTTACGAGTGGGGCTAGATTCTTTCTTTTTGCTGCTTTTTTCCGCTCACCGGTGTACGTTAGATCTGGTCGCGGCTGCCTCGCGCTTTTAAGCGTGAAGCACAAAAAGATTCTCTCTCTCTCTCCGTAGTCTTTGATGACTCAGTTCATGAGCATAGATCTCGAGGAGACTAAAATGCCCGGTATGATTTTTGTAAATGGCTGCCTAAAGTTGCTACGTAGCCTGGGAATACGAGAAAATGTAGGGGTAGTTTTGCCAGTTTGGGTTCCTTGATATATTTGGTTGGTTGCTGTGCTTGTTGTAACATGCCAGAAGCTTTTACAGACATTGCATGGTACTCTAATTTGGAGAGACCTTTTTCCTCAGTTCCCGTGATAGTTTCTTCTTTTGTGGGGTTGCAGTTATATTTATGCAGCGCCTTCATTGATGACGCTCCAAATAAAAGTGTCCATCATTATTGTCCGTCAAGAACTTAATACCTCCAACTGGGTTTTAATTCTCCCAGATTTGTTTTTGCTGAATAGGGCTCTGAGAGTTTCTCTTCTTCTTTCCTTTATATTTTGTTTGGGAGCCTTTTTTGGGGGGAAGGGAGAGGAGGAAGACCTGTGTCTGTTGACACAAAATTAACTTTATGGATCCTTTTTCTATCTTTGTTAAAACTCGTGCGTCTAGTTTAATGGATAAAAACGAGGTTGGCATATAATGTAAGCCAAATTACATATAATACCCACAAACAACTAATTTTCTAGTTAGTTGTAACTCAAACAATGAAGTGACTTATGTTGTAAGTTCTGTTCTATTAATTAGCATAAAAAAACGGTTATATTAATTGTTGATGCAGATGAAATAATTCATATCTTGTTCGTTGTCTACCTTTTTAGATCATTAATTGCATATAAGCATACAAGCATTTATATTATATCATATTATGATAATTCTTTCTTACTGAAGTGTAGATCACTAATAATCACCAATCTACTACCAACTAAAAATTGTAAATGCATAGTGAGCTCATTTATTAGTCTAGTTATTATCCAACAATTTAGCTTCTTAAGAAATTGTTTGTGGTATTGGTGTCCAATTGATTAAACTACCCAAACACAATGATATTACTCATCAACATTTTTTTCTTATTGATACCCCATTAATTGATTCTCCCCTGTATTAATTTGGTCATCAACATTTTTTCGCTGGTATAACATTTTTTCACTGTTAAACCAGCTGTTTACATATAGAAATCTTCTTCTAGAGTGTGGGCCAATTTGTTGAATGATGAAAGATGAGTAAAGCTATTGAATACCATCTATATATTGATATGGGTTAATCTATAAGTATTATGTTGCAAGGTGGTCAAGTAATTGGCAGTTCTTTTTCAGATTAGTCAGTAGTAGAATATTATTTCTAAGTGAGAATTTAAGGGCATAACCAATGCCGATTCAAGAGGAATGACTACATTTATTCAGTTTTTGCTGATGCTATTGTGATATAGCAAGAGGAAACGTATGCAAATAATTATGAAAAAGAAAAAAGTCTTGCTAATGTAATTCACTTAAGGACATAAGCTGATGAGAAGAATATCGTGGGTACAGCCAGGGATGCGAAAACTATTCATATCAAATTATTATGCCTGCAGGAGAGGCTTCTTCATAAATGGGGGCAAAGGTTATTTTAGTGAGGAAGAAAAATGTTTTTCTGGATTTTGCATTGTGTCTTGCTGAGGTAGTGATAGTGTCTGCCAATAGGGAAGGGCATTTCTTTAAGCAATTGTTCTGTTCTGTTAAGACTGGGGGGAATTCTGATTATTAATGGCTTTATCACGGCAAAGGATGATAGACATACCTTTTTTTTTTTTTTTTTTTATCGGGGGTAGAAAAGGAAAAAGTACAGACACTTCTGTGTCTCACTTTGCTTATATTCCATGGCAGCACTAGTTAACCTCCCGCAACATAGGTAGTGTCACTATACAGTGGATAATTGACTCTATTCTTTATTGTTACGGGCTGCTAACCATTTTGTATACCTTAATGCCCGTGAACATAGAAACTATACAAATGAATTTTGCGCATTACATTGATTAGTATATTTTTTGTCTGGCTTGCAACTTTTTTTCTTTCTTAACAACTATTATTACCTATGAACTTTGTGATGTCATCTCAGATGAATTAGCTTGAGAAATTTGACATATACTCAAAGTGGTAATTATAATCAATAAATGAAGGAAAAGTTGGATGGAAATAGAATGCCAGAACAGCAAATGAAATAAGGTTAGAAGTCTTAATACCATTTTTGGACTGTTAACCTATGTTAGTGATATAAAGACTCAAGCCAGTCAATTGATGTTATTGAATGAGTTTAATAGATAAGAGTGACTCTTCAAATATATTTTCCTCTCTTACTGGTAGATTTAGTTTTTTGTGCCAAGGTTAGATCCAAGATTTTGTTTCAGGGATACTTTTTACTTCATTATGAAAATCACATAAATAGACATACGGATCAATATTATCTTTTCATGATGATCTAATAGCTAAAATGACATGTCTTAGCTTTACAAGTGCCAGACATGTTGGAGTTTTTCATGATGCTATATGCTATTTTTGGAATTTGGATTATTAACTCGACTTAATTTGTATATAAAGGGATGCAAGCCTGTTGAACGCATGGATGTGGTTGGTGGTTCTGCAGTGGCAAGCCCATGCTCATCTTACCATCCAAGTCCCTGTGCTTCCTACAACCCAAGCCCTGGCTCTTCTTCTTTCCCTAGTCCATGCTCATCCTCCTATGCTGCAAATCCTAATGGCGATGGCAATTCCCTCATTCCATGGCTAAAAAATCTCTCATCTGGATCGTCATCAGCATCCTCTTCCAAGCTCCCCCATCTCTACATTCCTAGTGGCTCCATCAGTGCTCCTGTCACTCCTCCACTGAGCTCTCCAACTGCAAGAACACCCCGAATCAAGGCTGACTGGGATGATCAATCCACTCGTCCTGGGTGGGGTGGGCAGCAGTACTCCTTACTGCCCTCCTCCACTCCTCCAAGCCCTGGCCGCCAGGTTGTTGACCCAGAATGGTTTGCTGGGATTAGAATTCCCCAGGCTGGACCAACTTCTCCAACCTTCAGCCTGGTCTCTTCAAACCCATTTGGCTTCAAGGAAGAGGTTTTAGCTGGCGGTGGTTCCCGCATGTGGACACCAGGGCAAAGTGGAACATGTTCTCCAGCTATAGCGGCTAGCTCTGATCACACTGCTGACATTCCAATGGCTGAAGTGGTCTCTGATGAATTTGCCTTTGGAAGCAACACAACAGGGCTAGTTAAGCCATGGGAAGGAGAGAGGATCCATGAAGATTTTGGATCAGATGATCTAGAGCTCACTCTTGGGAGCTCAAAGACCAGGTAGCATGGAATATATGATTCTTTGTTTTATTTGAGTTAAAAGAAAAAAATAAAAAAAAAAGGAGCTTTTTTTAACCTAAAATTTGTTCTATTGCAGGTAAGGTACTGCATAAATGAAAAGCCAGTGATCGTTTTATGTGAACTTTGACTCTGTTTGTTCTATTCTGTAGAAAGGGTAGAGGAGGGAATTAAGGTGAGCACAAGAAGTTGCTCTTTCATTTTATTTTATTCTTTTATTTTCCTTAGGCCTTATTTGTTCCAAAGTTATATATACAGCTTTAGTTAGGTGTGGGGTGGTTTTGCAACCCTTTCATTTCATCGTTGTCCTGTTAAACCTTTAAATATTATTGAAAAGATCAGTATACCTGTATGGATTGGCTTGGTTTGCCACTGAAAAGAAAATTGACTGGAAAATTCAACTGTACCCGAATGGCCATACAACAAACAAATTATGGAAATTTGGATAGATTGGACCTGCTGCCTATTAGAAGACCCTCTTGTCCTATTTTCCCTTTTCTTTTCTTTTCTTTTTTTTGTAATTTTCTTTTATTCTTTTTCCTAACATGGGTGACTGATTTTATGGGTGTCCATCATTGTCTGGGATAAAAAGAAGGTAAAGTCATAGTAACTATAATCACACACAGTGGTGGACCAGTGCAGTACTGGCACTGTCTTCCTACTAGATTTCCTGAAATTGCAACGGCTGCTCTGGGGATATGCTCATTTGATTGCGACCTTTTACTTTATCTTGACCTGATCTTACACTTGTTGATTATGAGAAGTCCTTGTTTGTCTAGTCAATGCTTGCTATAATGGTGGCATTTGTGTGTGCGGCTCCCACTAGTTTTGTTTTAACCCTCACAGTGTCCTATTGCTTTATCTCTCTCTCGCTCTCTCTCCATTGTGTCGCATTGTTTGGGTGGACAAATCTATCATATAAGAGATTTGACTTCTTCTGAAGGGGATGATATAATACTTAAACAGAGTGAAAGAAACATTGTTCATTCTATGATTTCAGTCTGGGATCCATAGTAGAACGCACCCAAGGCCTTAGGCTTTCTATTAAGTAGGGCTCTTTGTAATTGTACAGTGTTTTCATCCGAGTTCAAGTTAAAAGCTATGCTGCCAAAACTTTTTCCTTCAAAACTCAGGTGGTGCTTACAAATTAACACAACCTTGTAGAACAGGAAGGACAAATTTCACAGGTTACATAAGGCTCTAAATGAGATTATCAAATTCATTGTTATTAAATATGCCTATTAAGTGGGTTACCTTGGTGAATCCCTTTCCTTTTAAGCTGAAAAACGTTTATTTTATTAATTGCAAAGCATCAAGGAACTAAAGTCCCTAGAAGGCCTTCGTTAGTCCATTGTTTGAACACATTGAAGGAAAATAAATCTTCTCCGCTTTCGTTAAGCTGTAAAACTTGTATTCTATTAACTGCGTCGTGTCTCACTCTTTATTTATACTAGGAGAATTGGCTTTGCTACCCAATTTTGGTAATTAGTACCAAAAAATGTTTGTGCATGGCTCCTAACAATAATAAGAGAGAAAAAATAAATAGTTGTGATGCTTGTCGTGGCTATCTGCAACCCAACTTTCTTGGAATCACTGCCCTTGCATTTTTATTTTATAACAAACACGTCGTTACATTACTGAATCTGGGCTCATAAATTGTAAACATAAAAATGACCCATTTTGTAATGAGTACCCAAAAATGTTTGTGCATGGCTCTTAACAATAATAATTTTTTAGTTTTTTTTATATGAATAATTATTTTAGTAAAAGTAGTTTATTTTTTTTTCATAATTTCATTTATTTAAGTTCAAAACTTTCACCCTCTTAGTTGCAGATGGACTACTGAAGCAAATTAGCATTTTTTTTTTCAAAAAAAAGTGGCACTCAACAGTAGAATACTTGTTATCATATTGTTTCTGTTTTTGTGAGACACTCTCATGGCAAATATATGTAGGCCACACCGAAGATAAGCCGGGAATCATTACTGCTCTTAAAATTGAAAAGTAAAGTTCATATAAAACTGGCCTCATTGAGCTTAACCCCAAACTTGTCTTCATCTTACACGTGCGCCGAACTTGACTCGTGCGGAGTATTGCCAACAAGGGAAGATTACTTTTGTACTAAGCACACAATAGAAGAATAAGCCAAAAAAAAAAAAAAATAGCACAAATATACAAATGCACTCTTCAATTCTCACATCAACCAAAATAGAGAAAGCTTTAGAATTAATAAATGAGAAGCTTTTGAACATTAAAAGTGTAAAGTTTTAAGTACATCTGTCAAAATCGATCATATTTTGTGCTCAAATTTAATTTCACTCTTACTTCCACCTTTCATAAAAGAGATTAATATCCTTATATTTAGTAAAGTAGATAAAATCATAAAACATGACACACATAGCTAGTACATTTGGTTTAGATAACCTCTCAAAAGATTGGAGTCTCACGTCTTACTCTCCATTCATTTATTATAAAATTTAGTTTTATCTATCTTATAATAAAAAGAAAATTAATTAGATCTCAAATTTTTAAAAAACTGAGATTATACTTTCTTAAGTAAGAATATAAGAGAAAAATATGAAACCTACCGATTAAAGCGAATTATTCTTATGTAGTTTATTCTTAGGTGTGTGTCATTGGCTGTGATTAAGGGTTCGAAGTCCAATAAAAACATTGTTGGGAGATGAGAAATCGTAATTGTTTTAACCCTCAAATACGATTAGTTTTACATTCAATTGAGTAAGTAAGAATACTCATGATATTAACTAACCAAAAATTATTACGATGGCCTATATTCTTAAATAAATCAAAATGAAACTTTTGCTATTGTGTAGTTTTTTTTTTTTTTAGATCGATTGCACTTTCGTTTTTCTAATTTGTTTTAGTCTAGCAGTAATATTTACTATCATCTTTTAATTTGAGAATAGTATACCTAAAATATTAATGTAGTTGCAAGTTGCATGCACTGCCTCCTAAGTAAAGTGCAACTACACCAAATAAATGGAAGTTAGTGATTCTAAAAGGATTTTTAGTTTCTAAGAAAATTATTTTAATTAAAGAGCCTACTATTACAAATTATATTCAAAAAATTAAATCTTGTTTTGATACTTTTATTATGCCTTGTTCATGAAATATAATACCCTTCCTTGGAAAGAAGACATCAAAAAGAACTCAGGCCTGAATGGAAAAAGGGTACATTTGAGCATTGGTGATGCTTTCTAATTGATAATAGAGAGAAAGTTAGAAGTATATGTAGCATTTTCTGTCCTTTTTACTTTTATATCCTAAAACCTTTATAAATTACATGCATAATGTGTGAAAATATTAAGGGCGTACAGGTCAAGTTACCCATCCAATTATTAATGTTCTTTTACTTCCCTATCCTAACGTTTACTACTTTTTCTTTCTTTGACTTTTCATTGTCTTAATATTCCTCTCAAATATTACTTTCTCAAGCTTAAATTTTTGGTTTACCTTTTGAAGTGGAAAGAAAGAGAAGAGGAGCTAGAGCCCTTTATCCAGGTGAGGAGAAAGTGGCACTTTAAAATTTTGGCAATTTTAAGAGCCTTCAACTTGAATTCTCCTTAATTCAAGTGATGGTTTTTTTTTTTTTTTTTTTATATCATAAGTATTCTCATTTTACTGAATTGAACATACGATTAATTTTGTTTGAGGATAAGAGCAATTACAATTTTTTTTCTTCTAATAATGTTCTTATTGGACTTCAAACTCTTGACCACAGCCAAAAACATATGTCCAAGGTTCAATTTGCTACAAAGTAACGGTTGAAACTACTAGTAAAGTAGTAATCTTAGGTTGTAATGCCTCCTATTTCTTAATGTCAATATCCAATATTGGTATTATAATCAGCTTCTTCAACTCCAAGTTAATTATATGAATAATTAAAATATAAAATCTCTTAGTAAGTAACACCCTAACGTAGAAATATTTGTGGGAACAAAGTAGATGTCATCTGCGTGATACTCTTACAGTATTTTAGTATGTTTTACTTTTGATAATGCATTATATGTCAGCTAAAGAATATGCCAAATTATTATTTTTAAAATTGTTGTCAATAATAAAACTAAAAAATAAACTTCAATGATAAAATTAGAACAATGATGCACTAGTTTAAAGGCCAAAAAAGTTAACATTATTTTTTTTGTTTTACATTTTTAGACTTCCTTTTGAAACCAAGAGAATAAGTCTTTATTCATGTGAAAAAGGTTAGCATTACTTTGACAATTACTCAACTTTCACTAAAACCCATATGATATCTTTAACAAAGTTATAAATTCAAAAAGAAAAAAAGTTCATACCTACAATGCTCATACATATATGGCTATATATAGCTATATTTCCTATTCAAGGGAAATTAACTATCTCCCCTGAAAGATATCTCAGAAAAAATCAAAAAAAATTAGAGAAAAACACCACCAAGAAATTTGAAAGGAAAAAAGAGAGAGCTAAAAAGAGACAAGAGAAACATAGAAAGAAGCTCAGCTTCAGTGTTCAGTTTCTGTCACCAGTCACTGGCAGAGCCAAGAAGAAAGGGAGAGAAGAGGAATGGGTGCATTGGCATTTGGTAGTGACACTTTGCGCGTAGGCAAGTGAAGTCCCACACGTACCATTACCCAATTCTCTCTCTAGTGCCATAATCGTGAATTGATCCGCAAATTTGGCTAATCGAGTGCCCCCTCAACGTGTACTCCACCCATTTCCATGCTTTCTTTTGCTTTTTTCTTTCACATTATCCCGCTTCAAAACCACTTCCGGTTTCCCGAGCAGTTTCCCGGTGAACCCAGTTCTCTTTCTCAACCCATATCAAGCTTCACACTTCACCCACTATAGATCTTCTCCGATCACCAGCATTCTACTGCACTTGGACGCCACACACAGTCAGCTAGTATCCGAATCCACCAAATGAGTTAACTTTATTATTTCTAGTAGCTTTGATTGTTCACAGTTTGATTCATAGGCTCAGAGCAAAATCCCAGCTTCTTTTTTTTCTTGGTGTCCAAGTTAGCTGCTTTCGGTCCTGAATTTCTGGATTCAAGCTTAAAAGCTTTCCTCCATTTCATTGACCCAGAAGCTCAGCGACCAATTTTGCATTACCATACTTCCAAAAGTTCTCTACTTTACCTTCTTTTCTAGTCACATTTTTTGTTTCCTAGATGACTTCAGGAACGAGGCTACCCACATGGAAGGAGAGGGAGAACAACAAGAAGAGAGAGAGAAGGCGAAGAGCCATAGCTGCAAAGATCTTCGCTGGTCTGAGAATGTACGGTAACTATAAGCTCCCAAAGCACTGTGACAACAATGTGGTCCTTAAAGCTCTCTGCAATGAAGCTGGTTGGACTGTTGAACCCGACGGCACTACTTACCGTAAGGTACATTCCCATTTTCAATTCCATTAAGTGCTTATTCTTTAAGCCAGTGGATCAAAGAAGTTCTAGTTAAGTGCTTCTGTAATTAGCCAAAAAAGATTGCTTTTCTACGGTGACAATGGTAATTAAAGGACAGAACAAGTTTTGTTCTTTTCTTTTTTTGGCTCGCCGGCGTACGGTAGATCTGGTTGGAAAGCACCAAAGGTTCTGTATTCCATGACTATGGTCACCTGAGAAACCTGAACTTTGTAGATCTCGAGAAGACGAAAATGCCCATCATTACTGCCTAAATTACTACCTGCGCCTGGTAATTCGTGAAAATGCAGGGGGTAATTTTGCCAAGTTCCTGGGTAGATCTTAGTTGGTGTGATTT
Organism: Cercis canadensis; assembly: GCA_003255065.1. Lineage (NCBI taxonomy): Eukaryota > Viridiplantae > Streptophyta > Magnoliopsida > Fabales > Fabaceae > Cercis > Cercis canadensis. The sequence goes on from QAOA01001229.1 coordinate 1,453,215, forward strand.
TGCTTTTGGAATCTTTATGTTGCAATATAGCAGAAGCTTTGCCAGACTATGTTGTTCCATTTGCAGTGCCTTTTCCTCAGTTCCCGTGATAGTTTCTTCTTTTGCGGAGCTCACCGTTCATTTATGGTGCTCCCAAGATTCATTCACTTTTACCTTCCAGAATTTACTGGCCATAAAAGAATTACTACCCAGAATTTAATCCCCAGAGGGGGAGAAAGAGAAACTAAAATTACAGGCCATACCATGAGTTTGTCAATGAACATCAAAGCCAGACAAACTTTTTGATGCATAAGTTTTGTCCTCTAAATGGAAGTCTAAATCTTTGTGATGTAAACTAATCATAGTCTGATTCTTTGTCTGTAATGGAACTACGTTTTTTTTATTGACTAGAATTAGTCAATACCTACGTATTCAATGGCCTAAAAAAAATACCTACTTATTCCGTGATGTCATTTAGATGCACTAACATGAGACTTTCATTTTTTACTTTCTGTATTTATGCTATGATAAAGAATTGAATAACAGTTGCACTATATATAATGGGAGACAGGATTTCCAATTATAATAGGTTGGAAATCTTGTAATGATTTCATTTTGTTTGTTCACTTCTATTGGTGATATATAGATGGTGCTCCCTTAATCTTTGACCAATGCTTGTAAGATTTGTAGTGACACATTGGAGCTTTAATAGGATAAATGGATGGTGTTAAGAATAATGTTAACATGGGATAGTTGGGTAACTGATATCTTCAAAAGAGAAACAGAACTAACAGTCAACTGCTTGTGCTGTGTGGAGCAGAAAATTACTGATAAAACTATACATGTAAACCAGTTAAGCAGCACAGAAGTGAAAGTGCAGTAGATAGTTATTCAGTCTAGGAATGCATCGTAAGATGGATGATTACTTCCAGATAACAGAAGTGGATCAAAGAGAGTTCACCGTAATGGGATGAGATAAAATGATGTAAACTTTGTTTTCCCCAACTTGAGGTAAATTAGAGGCCAAGATATTTTTTGACTTGAGATTTTTTCCATAGTAATATTTAAGTTTGAGAATCAGGTTACTCTTCCATTTACAAAGCATGTAGTCCTTGCTTGATATATCTAACTGTTGCGTTAAATTCATTCATCCAAACCCCACCTATACTTTTGGAAGATTCCCACATGCTTAATTTGATTATTGTCTGAAACATTTTTGCACATGCAGGGTTGCAAGCCTTTAGAACGCATGGATATAGTTGGTGGGAGTGCAGAAGCAAGCCCTTGCTCATCTTACCATCCAAGTCCCTATGCTTCCTACAACCCTAGTCCTGGTTCATCTTCCTTCCCAAGTCCATCTTCATCTCCCTATACTGCTCCTAATACTGATTGCAACTCCCTCATTCCATGGCTCAAAAACCTCTCCACTGCATCATCTTCTGCATCTTCTCCAAAATTTCCTTATCTCTACATGCATAATGGCTCCATCAGTGCACCTGTCACACCTCCACTGAGCTCTCCAACTTCCCGAACACCCCGAATCAAAGGTGACTGGGATGATCAGTCTGCGCGTCATGGTTGGAATGGACACGAGTATTCCTTCCTGCCCTCATCCACTCCTCCAAGCCCCGGCCGCCAGATTGTTGACAAAGAATGGTTTGCTGGGATTAGACTTCCCCAGTGTAGCCCTACTTCTCCAACATTCAGCCTGGTCTCTCCAAACCCATTTGGCTTCAAGGAAGAGGCTTCTGCTGCTGGTGGATCTCGCATGTGGACTCCTGGCCAAAGTGGGACATGCTCTCCAGCTATACCAGCAGGTTTTGATCACAATGCTGACATTCCAATGTCTGAAGCAGTTTCTGATGAATTTGCCTTTGGAAGCAACACATCTGGGCTTGTCAAGCCATGGGAAGGAGAGAGGATCCATGAGGAATTCGGTTCAGATGATCTTGAACTCACTCTTGGTACCTCAAAAACCAGGTCTGTTTCTATGATTATATCATCAATTGGATGTATTACTTTTGTATTTCTTCCCTTTTTTAACAGAAAGCTTGTTTTGCTGCAGGTAAAGTATTTTATAAGTAAACAAGTCAGTTGTTGAATTTGAACATGGAGTCATGGACTCTGTTTGTCTTATTCTCTAGAAATGTTAAGAGTTGGGGAATCAAGGTGAGCAAAAAGGTTTGCTCTCTTTCATTTTATTTTACCTTTTACATCTGTTAATTGCCTAGTTATATATATATATATATATAGGTTTAGTTAGGTGTGGAGTGGATTTCCATCCCATTCATTTCGTCATTGTCTTGTTAAACCTTAACATTATCAGAAATATCAATATACATTGAATGGATTGGCTTGGTTTGCCACTGAAAAAAAATGTTTGACCCGAAAGTCCAATCATAGTTCAATGGCCAAAGCCATTCTGGAAATATGATACTCAAGCTCATAGTTACATTTTATAATTGCCACTAAATAAGCTTCACCAATCCGTTGAATCCAAACTCATTATATCGCTGCTGCTGAGTGTAAAATCTTTCAACTAAAAGAATACCAATTTGCATTGTATGTATGAAAACCACACTAGTTCTCTGACTATACACGCTGCTGAAGGCAGCAGTACAGGAAATAAAATGCAAGCAAACGTAATGCATAACATCATATTCTGTGTATACTTACGGAAGTTCAAATCTATGCAGTGGGGTAAGATGTTTGCATTGCTATGCCACAGAGACCCTCTTTTGCATCAATATCTCTTTGCATCCGAATGTATCCTTCTTCGCCCCATGATGTACCCCATGAATTCTTAATCAGCCAGAACTTAGTCCCACCATCACTGACCCCATAACCAACAGCAGTTACACCATGGTCAAGGTTAGTACCACATGGTCCATTATAGACACCACCAGAATAAAATTGGAGATTAGATGCATCAATGGCAACTGAAACAGGTTGATTAGCCACAGCGTTTAGCAGTGCATCTTCACTATTGGCCGGGACATCTTCATAACCAGTTATCTTGGCTGCGGAACTGGCCTCTTCGTTAGTGTTGCAGGTTCCATCAATGCCCTGGTAGGGGTAGTTGCCTTCTGTAGTAAGGCCACCATTTTGTTGTATAAATTGGAAGGCATTATCCATCAAACCACCTTCACATCCTTGATTGCCATTACTTGTGTCACAATCAACTAGCTCTTGCTCAGACAGGGAGATTAATTTGCCAGTACTTAGCTGAGTAATCCCTTCTACTGCTGCAACTGCTGAAAATGCCCAGCAACATCCTATATTTTGAATAAAAATTTGAGTTAAAATTACCAGTAATTAACATCAAACACCAAATTAGTCAAAGAGGCTTGAATACCAAGTCATAGACCAATAAAATTTTTTAAGGTGTTTCTTCAACAATTGTTACTGGTTTTGAAATGAGATTTATACACTTACCACATTGGCCTTGGTCCTTAATAGGTGTCACTGCTCCTTTCGGTCTCCAATCCATGGAAGATGGCACTGCAGTCACATTTTCATATTTGAATGAACTTGTCCTTGTGGTGCACTTATGGCCCTTGTATCTACTCCTTTGTGCTTTGAACTCTTCGTTAGTAAGATCAGCAAACTGATTGATCCCTAGCTGGTATGGTTTGTCTCCAGCATTGTTGAAGGCTTCTATATGTGCTACATTGTCATTGAATATCTCGAAACGCGCCTCCTTCTCATTGATATCCTTGTAGACTCGCCCATGCCGCACCATCCATTGCTCGTGCCTTGAATACATTGATGAATCTTGGAGGGTACGAGCTGCAGCTAGAGAAGACCATGCTCCTAAAATGAGCATTACAACAAAGCACTGGTTTATGAACTCCATGGTAGAAACGGTAGCGAGGACTAGGAGGAATTTGATGTTCTGAATTTGAGAGCTGCTGGCACACCTCCTCCAAGTAACTGCAGAAATTTATGTAGACAGAATCCTCTTCCATTTAGAGAATAAAATTGAATTATGATGAGGGAGGAGTCAAAAACGTGCCTGATAAATAAATTTGATTTAGACCCTTTAGAAAGAATCAATTTGATTGCTAATATGGTGTGGTATTGTTACTCACATTCAACTTGTTTCTGTCTCTTTGTGCTTTCATATCAGATAAACATGGTTTAGCCCTGACGTTTCATTCATTATAGATGCAGGACAAACGTTTGGTAATTACTAATTGGTGATTGGATCTTCTTTAGCATTATAATATTATAGGGTGGTTAATGGAAGCTTGAAATTAGAAACACGAGTGAAGATTCTCTTGATTTTTAGGCCTTAAAGAAGGAAATTTTCAAACAAAATATTGGCCAATATTATAATTAAATCCTATTACTTGGCACCGTTTGATTATTTGTTTAAGCACGGCAGATCCTTTTTCTTGGTCTAATACTGGTTAACTAATGTGGTCACTTTCGTGCAAAAAAAAAAAAAAAAAAATTAATGTGGTAACAACTGACAAAGTGAAATGAAAGATTATAAACACACTAAACAATTTGTAGCCAAGTGATATTAATGTTATTTCTGGGATTTGTGAATTCTTTATTCGAATATAAGCACATGTAATTTAATGAATGCATTTATTATCATAACATTTCTTTGAGACATTGACCAAGAAATAGATAATTTTTGAGGTGATAGTATGAGAAAGTTATCAATTTTTTTGGCTAAATTATTTTTTGGTAGTCAAGCAAATTCAATAAATAATTATACTAAGTTTCCTATTTTTAAGCATCAAATGAGTTGATTGATTTTGAGTTTAAAGATATACAAGAAAATAAAAGTTAGAAAAGAAAAATACCTTAACAAGTGAACATGGGATGAAATCCCAAATAGGAGAAAGCTTTACTAAGAGAAAGGTAGAATAAAAGATATTGAAAAATTATTATTTATCAAAACATTCATTTATTCTTATCTTGTTTTTTTGGTCATTATTTATTCTTATCTTATAAAATATCGGTGAAAAAAACAAAACATAGAGTGAGATAGATCTATTTGTGTGAACTTTTTCCTTATGGCCTGCCTATCATATCTCCGTGCGCGATGTTGGTACGAGAATAATTCTTCTTCTTCACGTTTGAAGCTAAGCCATGATAATTTTTTTGTTTTTTGTAAAAAAGTTGAAGGTGAGGGAAATCTATTCTATTAATCATGATATGTCGCAAATTTTTAACGAAAATTTACAATAATATTTATAGATTATTTAATAAAGAGGATTGATCGTAATAAAATTTAAATTTAAGTCTTATAAACTTAGTAATTCAATCATTAGTAAGTGAACTAATATTGTTGGTCATGATAATTCTTTTATCACCACACTTGTTGTCATACCATTTTTAGTTAAGTATTTGTATTTTAATGAACTTCAATGAACATTATTTCATTGATACACGACACACATAATATAATTTATTTGAGTGATCTTTTTATATAATTAGGTTTGATATTTGAATTTCTATTTTTTCAGTTAAAAATAAAATCTTATCTATTTATTAACCACTAATTTCTTCAAGTTAGATTCCATATAATTTTAATAACTTTATCCTACAAATATAACCTCTTTGTGATCGTACAAGGGAGATGAATTAATCAAAATATAGGTGACAATTTAATTGAAAACATATTTTATCACTTCAATTTTGCATCGAGTTCTAAAGGTTTTTGAGTCCTAATCATGCTCTATATCTCAATTGCATAAACTCATAATATGATCAATTACTGTCACAATATATTTTTGATTCCTCAAAATTTCATAAAAATCTATCTTTGTTTCTTTCAATATCGCCAAAAAACAATTTGTGCCATGCATGGTAGGAATTGTCATACTCATTATCCATTTTTCTTTTTGTTTCCTTTAGGCTTCGATACGTTTCTTTTATCACATGGTCTTCTTTTTATTTCTAAATTATAATACCTTTCTAGCTCTTTCCTCAAGTGGAATTTCAAAGACAATATTGTTAGACACAGCAAACTACATTACCAGAAATAAAAATAAAAATAATAATTTCAACGTGTCGGAAATTCTTGCATTTTGATTGGCTGTGACTTTCTATACATCCTCGTCACGTACCCGTTCGAGCCCTCCAGTAAAAATCTTTATCCTTCCAACTTCCAAGCCATAAAACAATTTGCAGCTAACGTGGCACTAAAAGGAATTAGGTGCGCAATGNGTTAGACACAGCAAACTACGTACCAGAAATAAAAATAAAAATAAAAATAATAATTTCAACGTGTCGGAAATTCTTGCATTTCGGCTGTGACTTTGTATACATCCTCGTCACGTACCCGTTCGAGCCCTCCAGTAAAAATCTTTATCCTTCCAACTTCCAAGCCATAAAACAATTTGCAGCTAACGTGGCACTAAAAGGAATTAGGTGCGCAATGCGCATCCCGCGCAGGAGCGCATTTACTCCTACACCTATTCACCAGCATCCGGTTCCGTTTCTTCCCCAAGACCTGTGTTTTTTCTCTTCAGTTCTTCCTCTCAGTCTCCGCTTCTGTTACGTCTTCTCTGTCACTTCAGCTCCAATTTCGTGATTTTCGCTCCCTTTTTTTGCTTCTCTTTGACATCTTCGTTTCTGCTACTAGTTTCAACTTGGATTGAATTTGAATTTCTCGTTGTGTTCATCTTCGAGGTGTTGATTTGGTTGAACCGTTCAAACCCTTCTGGGTTCGATAGTTTGAAAAAGAGTTGAACGTCGTTCTGATTGGGTTCATTTTGAGGCTTTGATTTGGGTGAACGACTCAAAGTCTTCTGGTTTCGACGATTTGAAAAAAAAGGTTGAATTTTTATTTATATGGAAAGGTTGTGATTTGTTAGAGACAGAGAGATGTCGGTAGAAAGGTCGTTCGAAGCGTGGGAAGAGGTGCAGCGGCATGGCCAGGACTTGGCCGACCGGCTTGCGCAGGGTTTCACTGGGTTGATTCAGTCTCACATGAATCCTCCTTCTTTCGCGTGGCCCAACCCTCCGACATCGAAGCTCTTTGATCTTGAGTTTCCAAGCCAGAATTTCGGGAATAGGGATTTTGGGTTAGCGACAGAGAATACTGGAATCAATGGGGTTTCGGCGATTTTTGATATCGGTAATAGGATTGGGCAAGCTGGAGCGGACTTTGGTGCGAGCTTGAATGGGTTAGTTCAGCAGTTTTATAGGTCGTTTCCGATGCCGTTTAAGCATGAAGATACAGTGATGGCTTCCGTTCGGATGGAAGGGGATAAGGGTAGGCAGAGAGCTGATCTTGGGGTTACTTTGCAGGGAGATTTGGAATCACTGAGCGAACGGTTGAGGGATTATGGATTCGCTGAGAATGATACTGGTGCTGGTGCTGGTACTGGTACTGGTGGGTTGGTGGAAGAAGAAATTGGTGGATTCGATCTAAGCTCAGCTGCTCGTCTGGGTAGGCGACAGGTAAATCTTAGTGTTGCTGTTATTTGCTTATGTCACTAAAGACGATGCATTTCTGATTCTTGTTAGTTTAGTTATTGCTGGCTAATTAGTTGCATGCATTGATTAAACCACTGGTTATAATGATAATATGATAGCAAACTTTTTTTTAAAAATAAAATGGTATGAAAATGATTAACTCGGTAACATGTATGTTGACGTAATTATCTCATGCTTTATTGTGGAATTACTGAATTCTGGTGCAAAAACAATTATTGGTGCATAGCAAGAGGCTAATCTGATCGTATCATGATAAGAATCTGGCCAAGGACCTGGTCATTTGTGTGCATCAATGCATGATTATGCCTTTAGTTATTGGTGAGATACGATGGTGAGTATTAATAGTTTCTGCTCTCTGTCCTTAGTCTTAGTGGTGGTCAACGATTCTCAAGCTGCATAATTTTGCTCTGGGGGTATTTTCTTTTTATGTTGCTTAGCAGATTCATAAGGTGTGAGGAGGGGCAGTTTCTTGTGGTCTAATTATAGTTGCCCAAGTCCAACTAGGAGAAAGATAAAAATGAGTTGTTTTAGGCATGGTTGCCTACTTTTTCAGTTGCAAAAACTTCACTATGAGCTTTATGTTCTGTCTTTGCCCTCCAAATCACTTCCATTCTATTGTCTTTATTCAAAGGGTTTTTCCCTGCATCACGAATTCTGGCAATCCATTCTATTGTCTTTATTCAAAAGTTGAGTTGCCCGGGTTTTTTTTGTTATATTTGTTTTCTAGTTTCCTTGCCACTCTATGTATGTTCTGGTTCAGACACAATGTTTTTTAATGACATTGGTCATCTTAGCAATCAAGTCTAGCCCAGATATTATTGTTCCTGTTGCTTAATTCAATTTTCAACTGAAAATTAATCTAGATGTTGGAGGAGAGACGGAAGTATCCATACTGGGTCTATGCAAGCAGAGCAGAGCAAAATTCTCTCAAAGTTCTATTCGTAATCTTTTAAATTGTGATATCATGGACTTCTTACCCATTTTCCTTAGTGAAAGTAAAGTTCTGAGATGTAACGCCTGATGCCTTGTGAGGTGAAAATAATTAAGTCTAACATAACTTCTTTCTTTTCTGTTTCTCATAAATCTTGAGCATTTATTAATCAAGTTATTCATTTTATCCAACTGAAAATTAATTTCCAGTGTGCTTCGTGGTAGAATTTCTGGCCTATAGTTGAATATAGTTGTCTAGCATTTGAATTTCTTTTATTATATAGGAGAGGTTCTTACATTGAATTTTTGTTTTAAAATATTTGCAAGAAAACGTGAAAATTCTGGAATATGTTTTCTTGCATGACCATATATATCTTTTCTCACTTCCATCCTTCCTTCTTTTATTTATTTATCTACTTGTTATTTTTGGTCGAGTGCAGGGGATCATAAATATTACATCGACTTATGATAGTAGAACTCAAGGGGTGGAAGGTTCTTTAGTTGCAAGGGGAGATCTATGGAGAGTAGAGGCATCACAAGGTGGTTCCACTTCTACATCCGGAAATGAAAATTCATCACTTTTCCTGGTCCAGCTTGGACCTCTCCTCTTTGTTCGTGATTCAACCCTTCTTTTGCCTGTCCATTTGTCAAAGCAACACTTGCTTTGGTATGGCTATGACAGAAAGGTAAAGATCAGCTTTAGCTGCCTAAGTTGGTGTTTTCTATAGAGCTGTTGATTTATTGGAAAATAAAGCACACTTGTGGACAGTATTGAAAGTCCAGTTAATAAAATATTCCATATCATATGTCATTCATCATTGGATATTTTACCAACTGAGTTGATGAACTTTACTGTCAAAGTTATTGCTAAGATGCTAGAGAAATCTGTACCCAAGCATTCTACCATGTCAGGTGCACGTAAGGAGCAAAGATGAGGTTGAATTCAATGATATCTATATTGTAAGCTAAAGCAATTGGGAATTTAACTAGTTGGCTGTCCTTGTACTTAATTCTCATGAATATGCTTTGTATCTATAGATACCCATCTGTGATGTGTTCTAGATTGTGTTAATCTGATCATATATTTATTAAAATTTGTGTGTATTCTTCAAGTAAGTTCTCCAGGCATACCACAACCTAAAATAGCAAACCAACCACGTCTGATCATGATGCACTTTTTAGGTAGTGCAGCTGCTGATATGAAATGATGTTGCTAATAATATTGGAAATTCATGTTGAAGATGCTTAAGAATTTCTAAGTTTAATTTATATCTTTGATTAAGGCAGCACCTGTTTACAATAATAGATTGTGTTGCTTTGTGTTTCCTTTAAGATTAATCTTCTTCTCGCTCTGGAATTGTCCCATATTTTTAAACTTGCTATTTATTAGCAAAATGTTTTTAAAATTGCTAATTTATTTATTGTGTCATATTGCATCTAGATACTCTCCCTGTAATTTTTTCCCCTTCTTTTTAATCTTACACTTTCAGTTATTTGATTGTCAGAATGGAATGCATTCTCTGTGTCCGGCAGTGTGGTCAAAACACAGAAGGTGGCTATTGATGTCCATGCTTTGCCTCAATCCCTTAGCTTGTGTAAGTTGATAGCTTATAAAGGATATTAAAAAGACATGACCTTTCATACAAACATGGGTGTTTCTTAAGTGCCACTATTACTCGGAATGGTATTACAAACATATATACTTGGTTGCCGTTATCTATTTGCCTATCTAATTTCAAATTTAATATATGTGAGATTCTAATGATATTTCTTAAAGACATAATCTATCTATATAGTTGCTGAAAATGAGTTTGAATCCTAGTTCAGCTATACAGTGAGTGTTGGTTTTGATTCATTAGAGTTGTATTCTCTTTTGTAGTATCAATCTATATGACTCTTTATGAGTTGGTGTATGCTCTTCAAGTTCCACCAGCAAAAGCTACTAGTGTGCATCGGCTAATGCGCTTATTGGTGCATAATGGGTTCTTTGCCATAATCACTATCATGCTTTTAGAACATTTATACTAATAATGACAAAAGTTTAGCAATCTAACACACGGTATATAATTCTCTTGAAGTCCCTTAAGAGCTAAGTGTTCATGCTTAAAAGTAATGGATTTGAAATCTATGGCAGAACAAATTTGAGGATGAAAATTACTGTCAAAGATTAGAAAAAAGTTTTCATTTTACCGCTGTTGGACAAATTCATTTGCTTTCCAGTTACTGATATGTAGATAGAATCTGTTATACTATTGTATGTGAGCAGTCTATTGGTATAACCCAATAAGACTTGTTATTTATTTGCTAGTTTAATCTTTCTAAAGTGAATTTCCTAACAGCATCTTCTGCTTCTCTCACCTTCTTTCTCTATCTTTTCACCCAGTCATTCGTGGATCTACAATTTCCTAATGGGCAGTTAACCTATGTATCTGGTGAGGGTTTAACTACCAGTGCCTTCCTACCTGTTTGTGGTGGTCTTCTACAAGCTCAGGGTCAATATCCAGGAGAAATGAGATTCAGCTTTTCATGCAAGGTAAGGATCAAAACTGGTGAAGGCATTAATGGAACCATACTCTAAGTTTGTGTTATAAGCAAACTGGGTGCAGAATTTTCATGATCTCAAATTGATTTCCAAATGCATGTGAACTAATATTTGCCACTCCTGTGTTTTCTTAGAATAAGTGGGGAACAAGAATCACACCAATGGTACAGTGGCCTGACAAATCAGTTTCTTTGGGTCTTGCTCAAGCCTTGGCCTGGCAGAGATCTGGTCTCATTGTTAGGCCGACCATTCAATTCAGGTAAGATGTTACACCATTTTTTCATGTGTCTTTTTTTGCACATTGAGAAACGATCATGGCAGACTAGGGAAATACAGGGAAGAAAAGTACCCCTTTAGTTATTTATATCTTTATGTTTAAGAACAGAAGAGTACAAACAGGGGGAGAAGGGATCCTCTTGAAGTAGTCCAGAAAACAGAGAATGGATAAGCTCAAAAGAGCTCTTTAGTCCCTTTGCATATCAGAAGATGAAACTCCCTTAAAGGAACCATTAGCTGAATCCCATAAAAGTTTGGGGTGAAAAATCTTTCCTGAAAAATTCAAGCATTTTGTTCCCAACCAAATACTGCACTCTGCTGCAAGCAAAGCACTTACCCTGAATAAATGGAAACTAAAGTGTAGCGTGATAATTGCACTCATAAACAAAAATCTGTACATCATAATCTGTGCATTGTTGCTAGCCTTTTTATCTTTTATTTTTAGATTTAGATTTCAACTTACAAATCAAATGGCTTTACCTCTTCTTATCATCAGGGTCAATTGTATCTGATGCTGGAGTAATTTTTGGTATACCTATGTAGTAGTTCTGCTATTTAGAGGTGTCATTTTTTTTGGCAGTTTTCTGAATAATAATGAGCTTTTATTATACGAAGATTCCTTTTTCCCTCTCCTTGCAACTATTTGTACAATATTCTAGTTACCAACTGTCTGAATATTTCTCATGCTTCTACTACAATGTTTAACCATTCATTTCCTACACTTCATTGTAGTCTCTGGTCTTTCTTGCCACAACTTGTATTATGCATTTCATTCACGTGCTTATCTTTTGATGTTCTATTTTTTGTCAGTGTGTGTCCCACTTTTGGCGGAAGCAATCCGGGATTGCGGGCTGAGCTTATTCACTCAATTAAAGAGAAGCTTAATCTAATCTGTGGATGTGCTTTCATGACATATCCTTCTGCATTTGCATCAATATCTGTAAGTTGTTCAACTGTAGAAGACTTGTGTTTGCCGTTTAATAACTTGTAAAAACATGTTTCTGATTGATTGTTCTCTGACCAGTTATGTTTTGTCTTGTGTTTTGTGTTCAGATTGGCAGATCAAAGTGGAATGGAAATGTTGGGAGCTCAGGTCTTGTTGTGAGAGTTGACACCCCACTCTCCAGTGTCTGGCGACCTTCTTTCTCAGTTCAGATAAATAGCGGGATTGAGTTTTGATGCCTTCCTTCTGTTTGTCAGCAATCACTCCATGATTTGTTACACAAGTGTATATATAGGCTTGGTTCCTTGAAACCTACTTGCAAAGGAAAAAAAAAAAAACAACAAAAAAAAAAGAAACTCCTAACAGCAATGCATATATTGTTGGTGTGAATAGACAATCTTGTCCTAATAGTAATATCAATTTGGCTTTCTCTTTAATTTGTGTGCATGGTGTACTTGTAATTTAATTTTTTTCGGTAATTATTTTGTAGGCTTAAAAAAGTGAGCAGCAAATTGAGTTCACATTTTTTCCCCCATAAATTGGCACTCTACGGGACATTAATGAAAGAACTTCCCTTTGAAAGAGGTTTATGGATAACATCTGAAACAATTGAGTCATGAAAGGGGAAAGAGTCGTGGATTTGATTGGGGTAGCTTTTATACCTGATTTTCACTTTTCAAGAAAAACTGGTTAGTGGTTACAATTGAAATAACCAGAAGAGATTATCCATTGAAAATCACTTTAATCTTTTCTCTATGTTTAACTAAAATTATGCACGCCTATTGTGTATTTTAATTTTTAAGAATTTACATAAAACCTTAACATTTAAAGACTTGCTACTAGTAATTCTTTTACTTCTTATTTTTATTTTTTCTGGATAATGACAAGTAATTCTATGTAGTCATACCCATGCATGATAGATGTTGAGCATGTTAATCTTATTGAAAGAAAGAAAAGTGTAATATAGAAACTGAAGCTTCTTATGGAACAACTAAGAACAATGTGGACAGAGGACTTGTGATTCAGGTTTTCCTTGAAAAGACACGTTTGATCAATGCTGTAATATCACCATTTCGAGTATGTTATATTGAGTTAGGTTGCCTTGCTCAATGGTTAATAATGATTTATTTCTACAAAGTCACATTGTGCATGTAAGACAACTACTAAACCAGTAACCTGTACATGTTCCAGAGCTGGGTATCAGGGTATGTAAAACGAATACCATACCACGCTACTTATTTGAACTAAAGAGGTAAACTTGCCACAGTATGGTATTCAACTCAGAAAAAATAGTTGTTTCAGAAATTGTGAGAACTCATCCAAATTATGAATCAGCTCTAAGTTATGAAGGAGAATGCTTTCTGCTGTAACCATTCTTTGGCCTCCCCCTTGGCGCTATAATGGGTCTGAAAAAGACAATGATGACCATAAACTCAGTGAAGAACGCCATAATACTGGTCCATACAAAAATTGTTGTTTTCCACTCCCAAATTAACTTGTTCAATTGAGGGAGCTCAGATTCAAGTGCAAGAGATGCAGCATAAATTTGAGGTACACCGCCTACATGTTCATATTCAGCTCGCTGTTCTATTGTAACTTTCAGGCAGGTAGTAGGCTCAAGCCCTTCAGTGAAGTCATTCATGGTTATGCTTAGAACTTGTGATTCTGTTAGAAAATCAGCAATAAGTGGAGCACTCTTCAGAAATGTCTCAACATAGCGGATTGGTTTGCTTTTGAATTTCAGCATACATGGGTAGCTTGAACTAGCAGTGACTTTACCATTTGCAGACAGAAGCTCCATCTTCACCTGTCACCACAAATAAAGATGAAAAAGAAAAAATTACCATATCCCAACACATACATTCCACAAACTGTCTTATCTTATCTGACAGAATTTGAGTTATTTCTTTGTTTAACTCAAGATCCTGCCATACAAGCCATTTGTAGAAATTGTGACTTCGACTATAAAAAAATGATAATGAGAAATGATTTTTATCTTTAACACACTCCATTTTAGCTTTGCATCATAGAAGACAGATAGATCGAGTTGTGCGATGAGGAATTAAGATAATACCTGGAAAACACCAAGTTTACGGTTGAAATCTGATTCAGGCACTGTCATTGAAACAGTCAGCTGCAAATTGTGATTGTAAGGAATAACACGAGCACCGCCTCGCATATTATAGGTATCAATTAGGCGAGAGGAAGCACCAATGCTTGAAGATGACATAAGTGGCATGAAAGCAACTGGACTAGCCTTAGTGTAATCAAAATTCAAGGACTCTTTCATCTGCACAGGCTTCTCCACCAGACGGTGCATTACAAGTCCTCCAAATACAAAACCTGATAAAAGCAACCCTAGCAGCATTGAACACACATACATTGATGAGAATGCAGCCCAACCAACCCTCACTGCGAGCTTCTTCTGCGTTTTCACGTGCTCGGATACAGAAGAAGCAACAACCATAGAGGTTCTTAATAGCTTTTTAGACATATACCCTCTAAGAAGCCTCAGTGTTTGAAATGGAAACAAGAGAAACATAAGAGAGAAATATGACATCCAAATTGGAAATGTGAGAAGACTAACCAGCACACTCAATTGTAAGCCAACACACCTCATGGTATATAGTGCAAGAAAGTTCAAAATGTTAAAAGGGAAATCACTATAACCTTCTGAAGGGTACCTCACCCTTTGTTGTGGCACATTGACACAAACTCTGCTATTGTTCAGTTCAAGAAAAGCATTGTCCAATTTAGCTCCAACTCTCTCATCTTGGAACATTTTGTTTGGAACATTATCATCTTCTCTGGGACTTTCCTCACTTTCAATAGATGAACCCTCAAGCAAAAATGATCCCTTCATAAGACCATTTGTAAAGGGGCTGATTTTCTGCAGTTTCTGATCCTTGAACACCATATCAGCTCCGTTACGAGCCAAATTGATCAATGAATATTTTAGCACATCACAAAATTTTGGGTCCTCCATCATGCACACAATTTGCTCAAAATGGAGCTTCAGTGAAGAGGGTTCACTAGGAAGTGGGAATTGGAAGAAAAAGAAGAACAAGGAGACTATTGTTTGTTTTCTTTTTGGTTACAGAGCAAATTGGAAATGAATGTAACAACTTTATAGGGATGGCCTAGGAAGGATGACGGCTTCTTTCTGTCTTGGGCTGCTAAAAGATGCAGTTTGGATTGGGTGGTGCAAATATAGTATGGCTAGTGGCAACTGATCTGACGGCTGTGGATGGTTGCTGAGGTCTCAAGATAAGTTATGGTGCAGCTTCTCACACGATCCAACAGTGATTCTGCTTCTGCTTTTTTTGTTTTCCTTCTCCAAGTCACGCGTAAGGATAGAGAGTCATGTGTTGCGTGGGATTGACAATTCGGCGTAACGGGAGAGGCACATGTCCAGAGGAACTCTATTTTTATGTTAATTTTTTCAGCTAAATTTAAAATTAGTTGTGCACAATTTATAGCACTTGTCTATGAAAATATCAATTTTCCCATGTATTTAGCAATTGCTATTGGGAAATTTCCATCTGCAGTCTAGTGTTTGGGGGTCCACTTCCCTTTCTGTTTCGTCTGCCTGTAAATTAATTCTTCCTTGCCATTTTTCATTTTCTCTTTTTTATTGTTAGTGTTAAAAAACTATGACAATGTAGCATGCATGTCTTTGAATTCCTTATATAACAAATCAGGCAGGCAAAGACTAGAACCTAAACTAATTACCATCTTGATAGAAATCAACACATGGAATTTCTGTCAACCACAAAACTAGTAACATAGACATAAAAAAAACAAAAATCGAATATGGTACAAAACTTGTAGGCATTTCTTTGTTTGTATGCATGCTAGTGCTACCACCCTGTACTAATACTATTTGGCTCCTTTACAAAAGAATTGGAACATCCTTTAAATTGAAATCTGTGATCCAAACTTGTGAACACTCACAATGAGAATCCTTAAGAATCCTTAAGAAGCTTAGCGGATGAAGAATAATCATCCCCACTTGGAACAGATATGGAGGAGTCCATCCATGGTCCATCCGATGATTGGCCTCTTCGCTCTATACTTTCTTGTGAGACTCTGGAAGAAACCAGTGTTTGGCTGTCTTGTGATAGCATCTCAAAGGCTTTGAATCTTGGATCCTGGCTTGAGTCCTTACGCTTGATAATTGGTGCTTGGATTGGAGTTTTCCCTTCAAGCATGCTCACTACAGATGACATGATTGGTCGAAGAGTCGGAGACGGATTGGTGCATAGCAGTGCCAAGTTCAGCATTCTCATCACCTCCTCTGGGGAGTAGCTTGAACCAAGAATTGGATCCACCAGCTCTAGAAGGTTTCCTTGCTCTTGGAGCACGTACGCCTTCAATGTAGTCATCACAAATTAAGTTATGTATTATTACGTACCCAAATGCTCCAAACAATTACTTCAGCTTCATTTCATATGTATTCTAAAATCACAACTCAAAAAAGTGCATCTTACCCAATCAAGAAGATAAACAAACTCTTCCTTTGGCCGGTAATTCGTATTGCTCTTCCCACTAACAATCTCTAAAGCAACAACTCCAAAGCTATAAACATCTGCTTTGTCAGTCAAGTAACCCCGCATAGCATATTCAGGAGCCATGTAACCTCTAATAAAAGAAGATGTAGTACTCAACAGTTAGTGATGTCCCAAAACAACTAGAGTTATTCGCTTGGTATAAATTTACTGAATCTTCTTATGGCTTTATGCACTAGCAATAGATTGAGGACAACAGATCAAGCCAATTGTTTATGCCGATGATAATTTATCTACTAATTTTTTTCGAACCAATTACCTACCAAATTCTAGTATTTAAACATAAAATGTTGCAGCAGGATATATACTAACATTGTTCCAGCTATTCGTGTACTGATATGGGTATTCTCTTCTTCATCAAGCTTGGCTAAACCGAAGTCAGAGATCTTGGCATTCAGATCCTTATCAAGTAAGACATTTGTTGCCTTAATGTCCCTGTGTACTATTTTCAACCTTGATTCCTCATGAAGATAAGCTAACCCCCTTGCTATCCCCAAACAGATTTTCATTCTTCGGGGCCAATCCAAGTGTAGCCTCTGTTCATCACGGCCTGGAAAAGAAAAAAACCCAGATGGAAGGGGAGGGGAGGAGGTTATTCAGTTACATCTTAATTTTGGATGCAAGAACATACACATACAAGTGTTCATGAAGAAGCATTTACCAAAAAGTGCACGAGCAAGACAATTGTTTTCCATGTATTCATATATTAGCAACAACTGGTTTCCTTCAATGCAGCAACCATAAAGCTTCACAAGATTTGGGTGCTGCAAAGCAGATATCATTCCTATTTCATTAACAAATTCACGGTTCCCTTGCTTTGATTTTGAGGATAGCTGCTTAACAGCAATCACAGCACCATCTGACAGCACACCCTGTAATTAAAGCAATGCCTTCTGAATTATATTTTCATATATGAAAAATATAGTGCATAAGTGACATGCCCCAGCATTGCAGAATCTCAAGTAAGTTGGATAATCATAATACAAGCGAAGTTACCTTGTATACTGGCCCAAAGCCTCCTTCACCTATCTTGTTTGTTGGATCAAAGTTATTAGTGGCAGCTTTAATTTGTCGTAATGAGAAATAGCCTGTTTTGAGATCTAGAAGTTCTGAAACAAGGAAGATATATAATGTAAGAGAGAGATAATTAAACAAATTTCCAAGAGAAAGATAAGACGTTCATTTGCCATTTGGCCAGAATAAAGAAACCAAACCTGCATTCTTTTTCTAACTTAAGTTATCATCACGTTTGCTCTTTATACCATATAATGTCTACAAATAATCTAAACAGATAGAAGAAATGTTTATTACTATTCTGTAGAAGTATATTCATCCATTTTACAGCTAACAAATCAGAATCTGCTATCGGCAAAAACGTTACAAGAGAGAGCAGCAACTGAAGCGATTTGTTTCAGACTTCAAATCTTACCTCTGTCTTGTGGATCCTGCCCACCAAGGTAACCCTTCTTTCGAAGAACAATCAATATGATCAGTATGAGGAGCACACATGATGCAATCACAATTCCAGCAATAGCTCCAGCTGAGAGCCCATTTGAAGGAATTTTGAAATCTACAACATAATATAAATGCTTATATGACTTAAAAGAACAAAATTGTCAAAAGAAAGATAGAAAACCAATCATTAAAAGAACTTACTTGGGGTCACTGAGATAGCAGAAATAAGAGGTCCATATACTCCTCGAACAGGAATGGCATTTGTTCCTTTTCCTGCCCAGTATAAATGGATCTCCAAGGTGCTACCATTGACATCAACATCAAATTCCTCTGTGATGCCTATACCAGCACCACCAGCTTTTTCCATAATATTAAAATCTTTCAAATATACATTACCCTGGAAAATTGGAAGATTAAAAATTGCTACCGTCAAAAGTTTTTTCTTTCTTGGAAAACCAAATTAAAAGAGCTAATATAATAAATTTGAAAAACACAGCAATTGAAACAATGTCGAAAATATTTTTCTTCAGAACTCACTTGAATTGAAACATCAAATATGCGCTTTCCAAGGCTGCTATAATTCTTGTCATTAGTAAACATTATCTCAGCAAAGTGAAGTTTTACTTTGTAATTGCCCCTCAGCATGCAAAGTCCATAATAATTAAGTGATATAGGGGCAAGTCGAGCTGTCTTGTAGTACTCTGGACCACTAATATTCAAAGAAAACGTATTTGTTGCTATGAGAGGAGCATCATCGTCACCCAGAAATACTCCTGTGCTGCTATAGGCCCAATTGTCTGTATAAACAAAGTTTGAAATGCCCTCTGGGTTGCGGTCTTCCTCATATTCATTCTCCTCATATTCCATTGTCTGCCCTCCACAATTTATGAACAATGAATAATCTGCAGACATAGTGAAAATCTCATCACAAATTACTACTTCAACTAGAAACTATCAGAACTTCACTCGAAAAATTATTGCACTTCATGAAGGCATGACTGGTCTACTGAGTCTCAACACTCACATTGGGGATTTCCACAAGGGAGATCCTTCCTTAAGCACCAAGTAGCTCTACAATATGAATAGTTAGTTTCAACAGATGATTCAAAATTGATATAGTGTAAGAACATTAAAAGTTATAACAAATAGACCACAAGCAAGCACTCACGAATTGTTTGCTGAAGATGAGTAGCTGGAAGCCAAGTTCCTGTTCAGCAAATAGCAACGGTCAGTATCTAACTAGGTCAAATGCTTATGTAACTTCTATACAAAGAGAAGCTTACACATCGCTGAGCTGGCAATTAGCTGCAGTAGAATCTGTGAAATTGTTGTAAGATAAATCCCTAAAAGAGAAAGTATTGCAGGATTAAGTTTTAAATCTTCAAAATTCAGTGAGAGCTAAAGATTGATATGGTAAACCTGTCTAAAGGAAAAGGTTCAAGAAGTGACTCTAAACTATGCAATTAGAAAAGATATCAAGGAAATCTACTAACATTCTTTTGTTGTTTCTCACTATCCAATTTGGAATTGTTCCGTCCAGAGAATTGTTAGTCAGAAACCTGCGTCAGTAGTTAATATATGACTCATTTATGATCACAGAAAGTTAAAATCAATGAAGAAAAACAAACAACTTTCAAGAAGTTAAATTACTGGCAGAATCCACATCCTTTTGGTTAATCTTCTGGCAAGCAATGAAAATTTTCACTTACAAGTAATTTACTTCCAAGCCCTGAATAGAATCTGGGATTGAACCAGTCAACCTGTTGAAGCTCAGATCTCTGAAAAAATAATCTTCCGCATTAATAGAGTATTAAGTAATCTTCAAAGTAATCTTTAAAACATGCTTGCATTGTCATTGTGTCTTCATATCATAATTCAAAGTGAGAATTCACAGCTATGCTTTTTATCAGCAGGGTTAAAGTGAAACCCCTAGTGTCCTATAATTAGTACAGGATATATGGAGAAAAAATTAATAAATAGCAAGAGAAAAGAAAATTTGAACAATATATAGCTAGTAGAATATCTAATTGATGCAACTTACAGAGTAACTAGCTTTGTCATTTGACCAATGTAATCTGGAATGGAACCAGTGATCAAGCAATTTCTCAATACCCTGATTCATAGAAAGGATATAAGCCACTTCACAAAAAGCCCAATGTATCATATAGTTCTTTGCATAATACCAGAAAAGGTTTCAACTCACAATTGTTCCAAGCTTTTCAAATCCTCCAGGTTAGGAAATGCCAAGGTTGTTCCATTCAAATCAGATATTCTCCTGAAATAAAAATGCCTCATCAATGAAATGAAAATGTTCTTCGTTGGTTGAAGATTTTGTTCATGACCATTGTAATTTGCGGTCAAAATGCAGCAATTTAAAAATATGCTGAAAAGGAACAAGTACTCACAATTCAGTCAAATTTTTCAATTCAGCTATGGTGGAAGGAATTGGCCCTTCCATGGATGTGCCTTGCAAATCCCTATCAAAAACATAAAATTTCATCAGAAAGGAAAAGAGAAGTTAAACATGATATAGAATTAGTTTCTTCTCCAACAAGGATAAGGCTATAGATGAATCAAAATGAACAAGACTCACAGTCTATCAAGTTTGGTCCAGTTCCCAATAAAACTTGGTATCTTTCCTGATAATGTGTTCCCATCTATCCTACTGCAGAAAATGTTAGAACTGATTTCAGAATCTAACGGAGACATAACAAAAAACTAAGAACATTAGTATCACACTGTATCACTCACAAATCGGATAGATTCTTCAGATTACCAAATGTATTTCCGGTATTGTCCCTGTAAAATTATTTGAAGAAAGGAGTCTGCAGATTTATTAGGAAAAAAAAAAGGGTTATGCATAGCCAAAGCCATATGATACAATCGATAGTTTTATATACATCAATAAAAGTAGGGACCAGAAAGTAAAATAGCAGGTTCAAAGTTGAATTATAAAACTTCCAAATCATCATAACAGTCAATCTCCAAGAAGATCAATCAAGACACCATTCAATTATTCATGAACATTTATGAAGCAAATTTTCTTTACATTTCTCCAATTAAATCCACTTATTTACTTGTTATATATCATAAGGAAGAAAGAAAAAGATAAATGAGAAAATAGCAAAATATTGACGGCTAACCCCTCCTTTTCCCCACAACCTTAAAAGCAAAGGGGGAAAAAGAAAATAGAAAAATAAATATCTAAAATAGATAAATTATGGTTGCCTTATGGGTATTACAAATAGGATCCTTCATTATGAGAAGAATACATTCTCAACATTTCAATAACAAAAGATGCTAAAAAGCATACCACTCATTTACTTGTTATATATCATAAGGAAGAAAGAAAAAGATACATGAGAATACATTCTCAACATTTCAATAACCAAAGATGCTAAAAAGCATTAATAAATGGTCTTACAGTCTTTGTAACCGGGCCAAATTTCCAAGGTTGGAAGGAAGAGGTCCTCCAAATTGATTATTTTCCAATTCCCTGTAAACATGAATCTAAATATATTTAACCTCAAATTCACCCATTTTCCAATAAGGCATTAATTTTACTCCAACACTTACAGCTCCTCCAGAGTAGCAATGTCACCAATTTCTGGGGGAATTGCACCATTAAGTCGATTTCCCGTAAGGGACCTGAACCATTGCAACAATTGCACTATAATGGAGGCCACTTAAGCAAAAAAGGAAAAGATTTTGGCTCTGCTCATAACACAGAGGTAATGATAACTTACAGATTGACTAGAGGGATGCGTGTAAGACTCGTTGGTATTGAGCCATTGATATAGTTGCGAGTGAGGTCACTGCTCAACATACAAGTTTCACAGTAACAACAGAATCAGTGGAATTTATAAAAACAAGAAACGAAAGCAAAGAAAAAGGAATTGCATGTATTACTTACAGTTCTTTCAGTTGACTGAGATTTCCAAATTCACTTGGAAAGACTCCAGAGAGATTGAGACCCTTCAGCTGGCTATTATCATACCCAAAATATTGAATTAGTAACAATTAAAATAACTTTCCAGCAATAAAACTGATTTACATAGTTAATTAATTACCTTAAAATAAATTCAGTTAGCAAAAGATAGGTAAAATAAAAAGAAAGTGCAAATGATACTTGTTTACGACAGAATCTATACATTTTGTATTTGGTGATATTTAATATCTGGTTGTAACATATCATAGTTTTTTTTTTTTTTTTTTAA
>QAOA01001231.1:8670-47993 GCA_003255065.1 Cercis canadensis
AAAAAAAAAAAAAAAAAAAAAAAAAAAAAAAAAAAAAAAAAAAAAAAAAAAAAAAAAAAAAAAAAAAAAAAAAAAAAAAAAAACAGGCTGGGCCAGCTCGATCCGAGCCCATCGGGCAAGGCCAAAATCGACCTGGATTTTGGGTCATCATTTTCCTAGCCCAACCCGCCCTAACACCGGGTTAAATGGGCTGATACATCGGACTAGGCCCATTTTGTCACCTCTACTTCCTCTACACCTTTAATAAACAAATTGCTATTTCATATCCAATCATAGAAAATATATTTACCGTTTAGTTTCAATTCAAGTAGGACATGATACTAGTTTCATCTCTGTCAACGCTGCAGCATAAGCAGGGGATGCGGCCCAAAAAGCAAAAACAGAGAAGCTAGCACATTTATGTTTTGTTTGTATTATGTTAGGAAAAATAGATTAAACATATACTTTTAACTCGCATAATCAATTAAATGCTTAAAAAGAACTATAAATGTTTAGGTTATTGGCCTGCCCCAAGTCAATTTGGGGTTTCATGTTCGTTAAAATGATGACTTAATCTACTTCTACTTTTGGTGTTCGTTCCAGTAGATTTTATTTTTGACAGGCTTGTGAACTTCATCACAATTTAATTTACTTTAGGCATTTTTCATTAATTCTGGATATCTTTTCCTTAATTATAATTTTTAAATTTTGTAATATTTTCATTCATATTTGTCTCTAGTTAGAAATTTAAATAATTAGTTCACACATCGCATAAAGAAAATGATTAATTCACATTTAAATTCATCACATGAGAAATCCATGACTTTCCTCCATACGCAATAGTCAAACAGACAAAAGAGCTTTTGCCCACAAATGCAGAGTTTATGAAATTACTTAAAACACCTACAAGATTATCTTTCTCAATATAAACCATTCAATGCTAAAGGATGAAAGAAAACAAGTCTTTTACATTTTAATACAGGTACTATCACTAGCTTTCTCGTGTATCACGTATTAGAAGTCTCTTTCATGTAATCTAACAAGCCAAGTACAAATAGAATTTAATTAAAGAGAGGGGAAATAATATATACTTAGAGTAAAAAAACAAAATTGAATTTTTCTTTGAACCCTCAAACAAGTAAAGTTTGCTTGTTGGTTAGATTATTATAAGGTACTCTGTGTGGCATTAAAAGTTGAGCTGCTTAATTATCCGAAGACGCCTCATTTCTTTGTTAGCATCTTACTTTTAGTGAGTGTTTGTGGTGGAGAAAAGATTATCGGAGAAATTCTGGCATTAAAAGGGCATGAATTATTTTTCGAGTTTTTCGTAACGATACCACTTTTAGAATGTAAGTCCCAATAAAAATTAGAGGAATAGTGCTACCCCAAGGTAGCTTAACAAACCCCTTCTAGGATATGCCAAGTATATCCTACTATTCCTGTTGAAAATATTATCATTACTGCATAGTCCATACACTCAATAGTGTCCCAAGTAGAGAACATTTGTGCATTGATGTTCACAAAAATTTATAACATATTGGAAGAACCTAGAATTTCAATAATCTTTCAAAATCTAAAACTAAGAAAATTATAGCATTAAAAAAATAGATATAACAAAAATCACAATTAAATGAGTCGTAGTGGCTTGCAACACACAAATCTTCGAGATGTATATATAGATACATAACAGAAATATGTACAAATATGGATACTCAAGGTTCTTGAAGATAAATATGTTATACTCGGTGAGTAACTCAAAGCCAAGGCTTATTATTCCTCTCAAAGATGCCTCGTCCATAGGTTGAAAGGTAGATCTCAAAGAGAAGTGGAAACTGTAAGCAAACAAACAAGCTTATTGGAACACTAGCAAATAAAATCACAGGAATAATTATCCATAGTCTTCCAGGAAACATGACTGAAAGAGCTGCCCAAAAGGTGTTCATCATAGCTGCTATAGAGATAAACAGCATTGAAAGCCCTATGATTAGCTTTCTGGGTAAGGATTTGAGAAAATCACCCTCGGCATAACGAGATGTGAGAATCCCAAGAAACATCAAAACTGAAGTTGTAGAAGAGAAGAGCGATACTGCATCTGATATTATAAATAACTTAAACAACTTTTGATCTCGGAACATTGGGTAACCTGTGTTTTGATCAATACCACCTGGAACAGTGAAAGAGGCAGCAAACATGATGGTCACTATGAGAGCAGCTACAACTGTGCAGGAACTGGCGGTTTCTTTCATCCATTTCTCACCCTCTTTTACCAAATCCTTATGGTTCACTGTGAACAATTCTCTGGCAGTCTCATTATTCCTGTTTGTAGATTCCACTACCGCAGGTTTCATAATACGCTTTACTTCCTGTACAAGTGTATTTGAGTAATTGTTTGAAGTATCCATCAAAAGAGGAAAGAAAACGTAATTATTTCAATAAAACATTTAAATGCTATCAAATAGCTACAAGATATGTGTAAGTTGACTAACATGCAAATTTTGGTCAAAATCACTCAAGACTGAGCATAATTTACTTATATATTGCTCATGTACCATCCAGTTATTTGTACCTTCTAAGAGGCATATATTAAGGGTGTGTTTGTATGAAATATTAGTAAAGTGTAATATAATTTTAAGTGTATTTAAAATGTTAATTTTAAATTATTTTGTTCGTGTAATTTTTTAAGGTACTTACAAAATTTTAATATATTATTTTAGTGACTTTTAAATCTTCATATTTTAAATTCCTTCTAAATAGAGTGCATTTCAAATTCACTTTCTGACTCTCTCTCTCCTTCTCTCCAAAAATCCCCCTCTCCCCAAATACCTCTACTCTACCTCTTGTTCACCATCATAGCACTCATCCTACTAGAGCCGCCGCTGCCGCCGCCAACGCCGATGCCCACCAGCACTACCACTAACACAAACAACTCTTCATTCTTATTCCTTCTTTTACCAAAGACATAAAAATTGTGAAGTTCTCTATGAAGCTTGAAGTGCAACTCATTCTAGGATGGAATGAAGCTTTGTCAACTATTGGCAACTCAAGAAGTAAATAAAGAGAATCAAGTAAGTAAGAGTTCCCAAAAGAAATTATTATGAATTTTAAAAATACCCAATCTAAACACAACCTATAAGAGAAGTTCTTATATACTTTGAGAGTAGTACTGAGTACTCTAAGCCAACAAAAGAGTAATATTGATAGGGTTAAAATAATTAAATAATATATCTAATTTGACTTAGCTTTGTGCAACCCAGTTAGTGTTACCATTTTATTGGCCTAGTATACTACTCTCATAGTATGAGAGAATTTCTCATATACTAACTTACCCTTCAGAGGCTCCATCTTAAAGTCCCACTTTAATAGGACTCCGGTGACCTCATACTGGTTTTTCCTCTTAAAGAGCTACAAGGGAGACTTACGTGAAACTATTGGTTGCCCATAATCAAAAGTGAGGGAGCAATGATAAGTTAAAAGTACGCTTTTCTCACAAAAGAAAAACATTTGAAAAACATGCTAAAGTAATTTTCTAAATTGTTAAGTTGGAAACTAGAGAAATCGAGTAAATTTTTTATACATATTATATATATACAGTAACAGAAGCTACTAGGTGTAATTTGTGCCAACCAAAAAAAAAAATTCATATGTAAAAGCTAAAACATCATAAAACTCTAGAGAATGAGTAGTATAGTGATTACCTTAAACCACTGTAGTTCTCTTTGCATTTGTAAAGCTGCACCAGAAATACGGCTAAGCTGTGTGGAAGGTGCTAACATTCCTGCCATATGCAGTAGGTTATTGTGACCACTATCTATATTGCTTAGTTTTGCTTCCTTGTCCCAAAACCCATGTATAAGACTGAAAACTTTGGCTTGACGAAATTGAATTGCATAGAAGAACAAGTTCCTATTGTGTTCGTCAATGGACCGCGCAAACTCAGGATTGGCTTTTGTCACTTGGACAATAAATTCAGGAATGCCTCTTTCAGCAGCTCGAAGTGTTGACTCATATACTCTGGCCTTTGACATTTGTGAGAAGTTATTTAAAGTAGCGATCACATCACAAGTGAGGCGTAGAAGTTGAAGGGACAGCATATGGGCTAATTTCAATTCGTATATTCTCTTCATTCCTATTTTAATAATTGAAGCAAATAAATAATTTAAAAATATTGTAAATATTGAAAAATAAAAAGATTAATTCGTAACATAGAATGTTTAAATAATTATTATTATCTTTGAAATTTTGTGGAACTTATTTCAGATTGAGTAATTCACCTACTGATCTCAATTGACAGGATTAGAAATAAGTTGAGCAGAAAAGATATTAAAATCCTTAAAAAGAGTACGTGATATATTAGTATCATACCTGTCAAGTTGAGCATATGTACGACCAATCGATGCAGTAAACCTATAAGAATAAACATCAACATAAATTAAACTAACAAAAAAGATAGAAACATGAACTGAAGAAAATAGTTATTTATCAACTAAATTTGGTTTTATTTAAATTCATGCATTATTCAAAAGCATTTATATCAGAGCCTTTATTATCTCTTTATTTCGGATAAGCATTCATCAATGAGTTAACATATTATTAAATACCTATTGAAATTAGTACTTAAATGTTTTAAGCTTTTACTTTACATATATTTGGAACGTGGAATACATAGAATGAGCTTAATAGTTTGCGGTTTGATCACAGCACTATAAAAGGGACAGCCTATCGTGGACAATTCATCTAAAATACTTTAAATGGTTCTCATATATTTTGCAACTGTGGAAGAGCCCTTGGTCAGAGTAGATACCCGTTCTTTGAGAGACATGACCTTGAAACGAGAACAATTTGCAAAGGCATGACATAGTTGAAGAGAATCAGAGATGCCAGCATCAGCATCAGCATCACAGGTGCCAAGAATGGCAAGAAGCAACAAGTAAAGCAGGATTTACAACCTCTCTTCAATGGTAGAGGGCAAACAAGGCTTTGAACTACTAACAAAGCCAACATGATCATACCTATAATATGCAAAAAACCAAAATTGCTTGCTCCACATAGCATTATTATTACCAGCAAGCTTAAAGGAAGTTAAGTAGCTTGTTGATGGTAACAAGTCAGTATCCATAGGAGTTAAAAGTAATGTTTTTAAAATTGGACCGGTTAGTGAACGTGTTAGAAGATGAGTATCGGTTAGACCAGTTGGACATGATGATGTCATAAATATAATTTTTATATGTATATAATATTTAATTTACTTAATAAAGAAAAAGAATTATACAAAATTCCAAAAAAAAAAAAATGCACGATATAAAATTGAAGTTGGCGTAGTGGCAAGCACATCTTTGAAAGAGGCCTGCATGCCCATGAGCTGTGTTTAAACTTGCCTATGGCTACTTTCTTCTCTTTAAAAGTACTTTTTTTTTACCTATTATAGTAAAATTAAGATACAAAACTTTAAAAAATGCACAAATTAACATAAAATCCAAATTTATATAGTGGCAAATCTATTCTTTAGAGAGGCCTACATACCAATGTGAAGTGTTCAAATCAATTCTGGGTCACTTTTCCATATTTAAAAGCCATCTTTGAGAGGAACAGTGAACCAGATAATTTGCAAGTTCACCAGTTGGGACCAGTGTATTTTTACTAGTAACCGGTCCAACCACTCAAACGAGTCTAGGGTATCAACTAGATCGCTACCATGACGGTTGTTTAACTGGTCGGTCCTGTTTTTAAAACACTAGTTGAAACAAGAACTAAGGTTTATTGTGTAGTTGTTGGTGGTAATGAAAGAAAAAAAGAAAAAGGAGCATCAAGGAGACTGTTTGTGAAAGCTTAATAGAGGTTTGATACCATATAAGGAATTTGAAAAGGATGGAAAGTTAGTTTCTATTAGAATATTTTTTTAGTATTTTGCTACAACTCTGGATTCAAATACATAATTTGAATATTTTTTTAGTACTTTGACTACAACTTTGGATTCAAACACAGAACACACAATAAATTCATTCTTCCAAAAATTATATTGTGAAAGAGGATAAAATATATATTTATCGCAAAGAATTCTCACAGTGATACTTACCTGGTATTTTGTTCATCTTATCATCATTTTCTCTTGCATTTGATATCTGGATGTTAATGTGAATGTCTTTAGTTGCAGAGGCAGATTCTATTTGGATCCCTGTAAAAAAAGATGTGAGCATAATTTATTGGTATGTAATTCGTGGTGTTAGTGAAGAAAGATAACTAATTTTTAAACCTTAAACCATATCAATTAATGGGTTACTTATAATTATGTAAGTTTAAGCGTGTTTTAATTGCCAAGAGAGACCCAAAGTAAATGGTTCATGGATTATAGCAATGCAAATCAGCTTGATTATTCTACTGTCAATAATTATTATGGCCAAGCAAGCACAGAAGCTTTTGTTGAAATTAATATTGTTGTGGTAATGATTATATTAATTTGATAGGAATCTGATTTTCTGAGTTTAAGCAATTATTATTATTTTCCTTCAATTATGTAATTTTCTTTTAATTATAGTAGTTCCGATTTTAATTGGAGTTATTGAACTATATATTGTAAATGTTGTATGATTATTTTCTTATTTATGAAATTGTTCGTCTAATGCTTTCTTTCAGGACATGACCCCTTCAAAATGGTCACTTCCTTTCGTTCTTCTCAATTCCCTAATTCTCTCTTAAGAACCCTAGGGTTCTTATCATAATTGAGGGGCAATATGTATCAAGAGGAAATAGCAATATAATGAATAAATCGGGGGAGCCACAATTGACCCTTAAATATATGTACTTCTAGGTTTAATAGTCTATCTGTTTATTAATTGTAAAACTAAAGAACAATAGCTTCGATATAATGCTTGCCAGTATTAACAACGCTTACAAAGTGTTCGAGGAAATGTCAAATTGGTACTTACAGTTATAGATCCAACGTTGCCAAAGTGGAAGCTGGTATCCACTAAGAAATGATGATGGTTTATTAGCCAAAACCAACACAAAAGTCGACCCATCACGATCTGGCGTAATTGCTAGCCTTGGGCAGCGCTTAAGTAAATCCAGAGCCAAATCTATCATGCAATATAAGACCAAAACAATCATGAAGCATGGAAAACAATTTTTTTTTTTTCAAAACACAAAAAGGAGACTACCAAGTTAGATTTAAATTTACACTTTGGTTATATATGCTTGGCTTTTTATTATCGCTCACCTAATAAAGTGTTGGAAATAAAGCATTGGTTAAGAAGCGTAGCACCATGATATCCCTTTTCAGGTACTAATACTTCCATTGGAGTGACTGAATAAAGGTAGCGCGCCATTTCTAAGTGACCAACAACAACAGCTATTGTGACAGGAATTAAATTGGAATTCGTTGGGATCATGACAAGATTTTTGTTCTTTTTGATCATGCATTCTGCTATTTGGGTTATTCCCGTGCGTGCCGCAACTGCAAGAGCTGTGTAACCAGTAACATCTTTCAATTCCATATCTTCTTCTGACATCAATTTTACTAACTCCTCAGCAATTTGCGAATGCCCAAATAAAGCTGCAGTTTGAAGAGCTGTCCCTCTAAAAGGAGAAATTCTTGCGCTCACTCCTTCAGGATGGGCTATAAGGAACTCATTTGCAGCCTTCCAGTTTCCTTGTTGCACAGCCTTGTACAATGGTGCATATTGCTGATCATAATCCATGTTCACTGTTGTCATTTCGCAAAAGATTCAGGTTAGCTTTTCTACTTTAGGAGAATGAAGTGATTTCTGGTTAAAGAAATTTGCATTCTGTGTATATATATATATATATATATATATATATATCTTATTGTGCGGAAACCCTACACTTGTGATATAGATATGATAAGTGTGTGAAATCTTCAGATGAAGATAAACCAGAAGAATAAAGGAAGAAAACTGATACACAGAACTTGTGGAAACTTTCAGTATATTCGATTAATCTCACTTAATGATTCTGTACATGTGCTATTCTATATATACAGTAACAGAACGATACAAAGGCTACCACGTAAGCATAACAGATCAGCTGTGCTAACTAACAACTAACAGATTAGCTAACCTTGGTTAATGAATTAACTACACTTAGTAAATTAACTAATTACTCTGGTGAAAGTAACTGACAGTTTAAATAATCTTTACATCCCCCCCTCAAGTTGGAGCGTGTGGATGATGGAAGTCCACTAAGCCTAACTTGAAGAGAAGAGAATGGAACTGAGGACCTCCAAGATTTTTGGTGAAAACATCAGCCAGCTGTGCCTTAGTAGAAACATACTGAGGAAGAACAAAACCTTCCTTAAATTTGTCACGAACCAGGTGGCAGTCAATCTCAAGGTGCTTGGTCCTTTCATGAAACACAGGATTGGCTGTGATGTGCAAAGCTGCAAGATTGTCACACCAGAGAGGGACAGGCAGGGGTATGTGGATTTGAAGATCAGC
The DNA here is from genome assembly GCA_003255065.1 of Cercis canadensis. Classification (NCBI taxonomy): domain Eukaryota; kingdom Viridiplantae; phylum Streptophyta; class Magnoliopsida; order Fabales; family Fabaceae; genus Cercis; species Cercis canadensis. The sequence goes on from QAOA01001231.1 coordinate 17,100, forward strand.
CAAAATGTAACTAAGCCATCTCAATTCACAGACAGTAGTTGCAAGGCTCCTATATTCTGCTTCAGCAGAGGAGCGACTAACAGTGCTTTGCTTTTTAGTCTTCCAAGAGATGAGAGAATTACCAAGAGAAATACAATAGCCAGTGAGGGACCTCCTGGTGTCCTTGCATGCTGCCCAATCTGCATCACAATATGCAGTGAGGGAGAAATCAGATGTGGAAGAGAAGAATAACCCCCGGGAAGGAGTACCTTTGAGGTACTTGAGGACGTGGATAGCACCATTCCAATGGGCCTGAGTTGGAGTTTGAATATACTGACTGAGCTGTTGAACAGCATGAGTGAGATCAGGTCGAGTGAGGCTAAGATAGAGCAAACGGCCAACTAGCCTGCGATAGGCATCAGGTGCAGAAAGAGGAGCCCCAGCAGAAGAAAAATGTTGGCCCTTGGGTAAGGGGGTAGCCACAGGTTTGGCTCCAAGCAAACCAGCATCCTTGAGGAGATCCAAGACATACTTTCGCTGAGTGATATAAGTGCCAGTAGAGCCTCGAGCAATTTCAATACCAAGGAAGTACTTAGCATAGCCTAAGTCCTTGATAGTAAAGGTAGCATGAAGAAAATCCTTGACTTGTTGGATGGCTGCCTCATGAGTGCCTGTGATGAGGACATCATCAACATAGACCAGCAAGGCTAGGAAGGTATGGGATGAGTGCATAGTGAAGAGACAGTGGTCATGGGCACTCTGCAGGAAACCAAAATCCTTAAGCTTGGCACAAAACTCAGCATTCCACTGACGAGAGGCCTGCTTTAAGCCATAAAGGGACCTTTTCAACAAACAAACCTCATGTGGCTGAGCTTTGCTATAACCTTGTGGGGGGTGCATATAGACTTCTTCATTAAGATACCCATGGAGGAATGCATTGTTGATGTCTAGCTGGTGTAAAGGCCAATGCTTAGCAGTAGCAACAGCCAAGAGCAGTCTTACTGTGACAAGCTTAGCCACTGGAGAGAAGCTGTCTTTGTAGTGAACCCCTTCAATTTGGTGATAGCCTTTGGCAACTAATCTTGCCTTGTAACGATCAATGGTCCCATCAGGCAGGTACTTAACTTTATAGACCCACTTGGAACCAATGACCTTCTTACCTTTAGGTAAAGGAACTAAGTCCCAAGTGTGGTTGGATTCAAGAGCCTGCAGCTCTGTGTTCATGGCCTCAATCCATTTATCATTCTTACTTGCATGATAGTAGGAACAAGGCTCTGGAATAGAGGACACATTTGCAAGGAAACACAGGTATTCTTGGGTAAAAAATGAGGACTGATGATATGGGAAGGTGGTTGGGGTATAGGATGATGGGCCAGAAGTAACAGGTGTACAGAGAGCAGTAATAGCAGCAGGTAAACCATTAGGAATATATGCATTTGAGACAAAGTCAGAAAGCCATGCAGGTTTAGATGTTTGTCTAGTGCTATGGCGTAAAGAAGGGATAGGAACAACAGGAGAAAGGGAGGGAAGATGTTGTGCAGGTGAAAGAGAAGGAGAAACTCCAGAAGGGCTAGATGTATGAATAGGAGACACAAGTGGTAAATCTAGAGAGGTGAGAGGTTGTGTTTGAGGAGGAGGAACAAGGATGGAAGAATCAGAGAAAGGGACAGGAAGTGAAACTGAATTGTCTTCAGGGGAAAGTGTCTCAAAAGGAAAAATGAGCTCATGAAAAATAACATCTCTGCAAGTATAAATGTGGTGTGTATGTAGATCATAAACCCTATATGCCTTTTGTCCAGTGACAAAACCTAGAAAGACACACTTATATGCACGTGCCTCAAACTTGTCTTTATGTGGGTGAGGGTTAGTGGCATAACATAAACACCCAAAACAGCGAAGAAGATTGTATTCTGGTTGCTTGTTGTGTAAAACCTCATAAGGAGTTTTCCAGTTCAGAATATCAGTAGGCAATCTATTTATGATATATGCAGCCATGAGGAGGGAATGACCCCAAAACTTAATAGGTAAGTGTGCTTGAAACATAAGTGCTCTAGCAATTTGAAGTATGTGTTTGTGCTTCCTTTCTACTATCCCATTTTGTTGGGGATTATAGATGCAGCTCTTGTGATGAAGAATGCCTAACTTAGAGAAAAATGATTGGCATGCATTGTTGGTGAATTCTGAACCATTATCAGTTCTAATGCATTTGATTGATTTTCCAAATTGTGTTTTCACTAGATTGTAGAAAGACTTTAAAGTAGATAATGTTTGATGCTTGTGGTTAAGCAAGAATGCCCAGGTAGCTCGGCTATAGTCATCTACAATGGTTAACGTGTAATGAGCACTTGAGACAGAAGCTGTACTATAAGGTCCCCACAAATCAATGTGCAAGAGATCAAAAATGCAGGTGAGTGAGTATTGCTAAGTGGAAAAGATAAGCGATGCTGTTTGGACTTGTGACAGATGTCACAAGGTGTAAATTGAGTAGAATTGATAGTGTGTAGAAAAGGAATATGTTGAAGTGCCTTGAAAGAGGCATGGCCAAGTCTATTGTGCCATAAAATTTCAGGAGTTTTATTTGAAACAGCAACAGCAGTACAAGGTATAGGAAATGAGGCATGAACAGAATTACAAGGAGATTGAGCTAAATCAATCTGAGTATTACAAACACTTGAATCAACATGCAAATGAAAGGATGACTTGTCTAAAATGTATAGATTTCCAATGACCTTTCCCACTGCTAAAATAGCTTCAGTCTGTGGGTCCTGCAAAATGCATTTATCAGGAAGAAAAATGAATTGTATCTTGGCTGTTTGTGCAAGTTTTCTGACAGAGAGCAGGTTAAATTTGAAGCTAGGGACATAAAGTGCATCTGTGAGTGTGAGAGTTGGGCTAAGATGCACATTTCCTATTAAATGAACTAGTTTAGCAGAACCATCAGGTAAGAAAACAGAAGTTAAATGTTTAATTGATTTTGATTGGTCAAGTAAAATGAGGTTAGTACACATGTGATTCGAAGCTCCTGTGTCCACTATCCAAGTGTCAGGACCTATGCTATCCAATGACTGTAAAGCAGAATGAAAAATTGGATGGGAAATGTTACCTGCAAAGTCTCCCAGGTGAACAAAGTTACTGTGATTTCCATCAAAGACATTTTGTGCCTTGAGCAACTTGGACAACTCCTGTTGAATTATTTCTGTTAAGATGGTTCTGTTATCATCTGTCTTTCCAGTCCCATGGTCCATGTTAGCATCCAAAGGATTGTCAGCAAAATTGGCCATATGTTTCCCTCCTGAAGCTTGATTTCGCTGATCCTTTAATTCTTTATACCAGTCTGGGTAGCCATGCAACTTGAAACAGGTATCTCTGGTATGACCTCCTATGTGGCAATGAGTACATCTTTCGTTCCTTTTGTCATTGTAGCTCTGCCTCTTCTGGTTTCCCTGGTTTATTTTTCCATTACTAAAACCCTTCCCCATAGGTGCTTTCACAAACATAGCTGAGTTTTCAGCTTTTCCTACCAAGTTGAGATGAACTTCCTTCTGCTTCTCAATTCTCAACAGCATAGAGTATGCCTTGTTAACTGTTGGTAAGGGGTCCATTACCAAGACTTGGTTTCGTACATGGTCAAACTTATCATTGAGTCCCATCAAAAATTGCATCAATTTGCTAGAGTTAGCAAGATCAGATACCTTCTTTGTAACACCACAGTTACAATTTTTACCGGTACATTGTGGTATTGGTTGCACACAAACCAATTCATCCTACAACTTCTTCAGTTTTGTGAAATATTTCACTATTGACTGATTACCTTGAGAGATAGTACTGATTTCTCTTTGTATTTGATAAATCTGCGGTCCATTGCATTCACCAAACCGTTCTTCCAAATCCAGCCAAAGCTCCCTTGCAGTTGACGCATAAAGGAAGGCTTCAACTATTTCTTTAGAAATTGAATTCAAGATCCATGACCTGATCATGCAGTCCACTCGAAGCCACTGATCATAGTCGTCAGAATCTTCTTCAGGCATGGCACATCTGCCATCGATGAATCCGAGCTTCATCTTTGCTCCCAATGCAATCTTGATTGAACGATTCCAAGACAGATAGTTATTACCTGTCAAGGATGCTGTAACAAGGTGCATCCCTGGATGATCCGAGTTTGCCAAACTCATATGATCTCCATTGTAGCTATTTGTAGATTCCTTATGCGATGCTTCAGTCGCAGTTTCAGAATCCATTTTCGACAGAACCTATATAGAGTAATCCACTCAATTCTTCTTCAGAATTCCAGCAAGATAAAGGTTCAGGCAAATCTAGATTGATTGCTCTGATACCATGTGAAATCTTCAGATGAAGATAAACCAGAAGAATAAAGGAAGAAAATTGATACACAGAACTTGTGGAAACTTTCAATATATTCGATTAATCTCACTTAATGATTTTGTACATGTGCTATTCTATATATACAGTAACAGAACGATACAAAGGCTGCCACGTAAGCATAACAGATCAGCTGTGCTAACTAACAACTAACAGATTAGCTAACCTTGGTTAATGAATTAACTACACTTAGTAAATTAACTAATTACTCTGGTGAAAGTAACTGACAGTTTAAATAATCTTTACAAAGTGCAATTGACAAATAATTCAGGCCCTTTATTTTACTAAGGAATATTGTATATTATCACAGTTGTCAATTTTACTTGTCAATCAATTCTATCTTCATACCAAGGCCTAAAATGTTATATAGCTCAGGTTGTTGAATCTTTTAATCATATATGGACTAGCATAGTCAATATTTTACTAAAACCTGGATTAATTGAGTATCAAATATTATGGAGTATCATTTGATTTAATCCACTCTGATCACTTATGTTATTGGGCTTAATTGTGCACTTAAACTTATGCGGACTATTGTGAGGCACTAAGGTGTGCGCCTTTTATATGGGTTAACCATAATGGTGGATAAGTTAGCTCATATTGTGAGTACCAAAAAAAAAAAAAAAAAAAAAAAAAAAAAANAAAAAAAAAACTCCTACTCTCTTCCTACATGTGGTGCAGCTATTTCATTGTAGTTACATTATTTTTCAGCATCTAGGGAAAGAGAGCAATTAATGTCTCTCAAAGTGCACTAACCTTAATGTGTGTTTCTTTTTCAAGGTTTCTCATTTGTAGGAATAGATTCTTTATCAATGTTAGGTAATATTTCAGCTATTACTTTATAATTCAATTGATTTTACATATTCTAGAACGAATTAATGAACTAAGATTTCTAGTATAGCCTCTTGTTCTAATTTGTAAATACATTCATAGTTAGTACCAAAACTTCTTTTCCTGTAAAAAAAGGCAAAGACCAACATTTTTCAAAGACTTATGTTTAATTAATAATTTTTACCAAATATTTTAACATAATTAACTTACGCATGAAAAGTCTTGTCTAAATTATCCATGAAGAGTGAGATAGAAAGGGATGGAGATGAAGAACTAACCTAAATTATCTGATGCATAACAAGGCTTAAAATGTTATAGCTCAAGTTGTTGAATTTTTTAATCATAAGTGGACGACAAAAACCCAGATTAATTTAGTATCAAATATTGTGAAATATCATTTGGTTTAGCCAACTGTGATCACTTATTCTATTGGGCTTAATTGTGCACTTAAATCTATGAAGACTATTGTGAGGTCTTAAGGCCTTGTGTATGGGCTAACCTTTAGCTCATATAGTGAGTACAAAAAAAAGTTCATACTCTGTTCCTACATATGGTGCAAGTCCTCTTGAAGGTTACTTAGCATCCATGGAAAGAGAGCAATGTCTCTCAGAGTAGATTAATCTTAACGTGTGTTTCTATTTCAAGGTTTCCCAATTGCAGAATGGATTCTTGATCAGTTTTAGGTAATCTTTCAATTATTTCTTTTTCTGATTCAATTGATTTTACATACCTTAGATTGAATTAATAAACTAAGATTTCTAATGTATGCTCTTGTTATAATTTGTAAATACATTTATACCACAAATGAGTGCTTAGTACCACAATTTTTTTTCCTCTAAAAAGGGAAAAACCATCCTTTTTCAAGGACTCATGTTCAACTAATAATTTTTACCAAAGATCTTAGCATAGTCAAGTTATGCAAGAAAAGTCTTATATGAACTATCCATGAAGAGTGAGAGAAAGACAACAAGAGATGAAGAACTAACCTAAATAGTCAGAAGTCTCAGAACGCCATAGATGCTTGTAATTTTTGGTCAACTTATCCCAAGCAAGTTTGGCTGAGGGAATATTAATAATAAGTAAAAGTGCTTCTGGGCCACATGACATTTGAATAGCATGTAAGGCTGCAGCATTCTTCCTTCTCCAAACTCTATACTCTGAATCAGCCTCGTCTGGATAGGAAGGCTCTGCAATAATGTCCCATAGATCTTGACCCAAAAGATAGTTTTTAATCAACACACACCATGTCTCGTAGTTTTTTCGATTCAGAAGTTCCTTCACAATTGGACCACCAACCAAATTGCTTGTTTCCATTTGACGTTCCAATCTAGAATTATAATCAAGTGAAGAAACTTACTGTTATATGCTTGAAATTAGATGCATGGCAACTCAAAGGACAATGCAACCTAAGATTAATAATAAATACTGACCGGAAGATATTACTGCTTAAATAATGCTCTGACAACTAGTCAGTTCCTAAATTTTATTTTATTTTAAAAAAAAGGTTTCAATTTGAATAGTTTAATCAGTTCTATATGAAGTAATCAAAAAGAGACTATAATTAAGTGGAAGGCTAGATATCATATAAAAATTGTCAACCTAAAGCATATTCAGTACAGATATGCACGCACACATATACAGAGAGAACTTATGCTTACTAGAAGTTGGGCCTCCCTGCTCTTCCTTGATAAGGAAAAAAAATCACTATTATTATGCTTTCCAAGATTACATTGTGAAGAGTTTTAATGAGTGTACCTTATAATCTAACCAAAAACAAACTTTACTTGTTTGAGGGTTCAAAGAATAATTTAATTTTTTTTTTTAGTCCAAGTATATATTCCTTCCCTTCTCTTTAATTAAATTCTATTTGTACCTAATTACTTTTCAGATTATGTAAAAGAGACTCCTAATATATGACACACGAGAAAGCTAGTGCTGGTAATTGTATTAAAATGAAAGAGACTTGTTTTCGTCCATCATTTACCATTGAATGATTTATATTGAGAAAAAGTGAAAAACAATATTGTGAAGAGTTTTAATGAGTGTACCTTATAATCTAACCAACAAGCAAACTTTACTTGTTTGAGGGTTCAAAGAATAATTTAATTTTGTTCTTTTAGTCCAACTATATATTCTTTCCCTTTTCTTTAATTAAATTCTATTTGTACCTCACTTTTCAAACACTACAAAAAAATTGTTATTTTCTAATTGACCAAATCCGTGAGAAATTATGAAAAAGTCCATAAGAAACAATGTTTTCACAAATTTTCTTATGAATGGTAGAGAGAAAAATAAGTGTGACAAAAACATTTTCTTACAGACAAATTGATCCGTGAGAAATTTCTTACGGAGTCTCTCACGGATAAATATTTGTTACATGTGAGAATGTCTCACGCGAAAGTCGTGGATTTTCTCAAGGACGTCTCACGGATAGTTCTCTGTAAGAAAAACCTTTTTAAATAATTTTTTTATTTGTGGATTTTTTTTCAAAACAACAATTTATTTTTCTAAACATTTAATCAAATTAATAAACAAAATTAAATGAAATATAACTAAATTTTATTAATAAAAAAGTATACAATAAAAAAAAAATACAACCCTAAACCCTATCAGCACTAGTCCTCCTCATCAGTGTCATCTGCAACTGCAGGCTACGGGGCTGAACCAGATTCTAGATGCTGTTGTAACTATCCTAGTGTAAAGGCAAATGTCTCAGGTGAAATGCCGCTTGCATCCAGTATGTCGGCCACTGGGTGGAGGCGAGCCATCTCTTGTTGCAAGCTCGCCGTTTGGGATAGGATCTGAAACAAGGCTGCATTTGGCCGCTGGGAGGGCTGGGTAGGCTGTGCGGAGGTAGAGTCTGAAACACTGGCCTCAGAGCCAATGCCGTAAACCTAGCCCTTCTTATTCTTCTCACTGACGACATCGAGCCATAATCCAATGTCGTCGATAGAAGAATAAGAGGACCCGACCTGACTCTCAGACCGACGCCTCTCAAACTCAATCGGCATAGAAAAAATAATTAAGTTAATAATAGAATTAATACATATAACTCACATAAAGACTTAATGAAGAATTTAATACTTACATAGGTAGACTCTGTCTGTTGATGTACCCAACCCTACCCTTACTAGAGCTGTGCTAGAGGTGACAAAAAAATTGAATTATTTAATATGTGTCAGAACAGATAATTTTTTATAAAATACAAAAACAGCACAATATAAAAAAAAAAAAAAACATGCTAAAAAATATAACTTTTTGAATATGATTGTTGGCACATTTATATCGTGTTTTTCTTACATTTTATAAAAAACTATCTATTATAATACATACTGCTCAATTTTTTGAGATCTTTACAAAGTGAAAGGCAACAATCATTTGCGGACAAAGACAGAGAAATTACGATTACTGGAAGTTGGGGCTCCCTGCTCTTCCGTGATGAAAAAAAAAGAACTATTATTATGCTTTTCAAGATTGCATTGTGAAGGGCCTTAACAAGCAGGTCAAAGAATAATTCATTTTTCTTTTTTTAGTCCAATGTATATATTCTTTCCCTTCAGTTCAATTTAATTCTTTTTGTATCTCACTCTTGTTTTCTTCCATCATTTACCATTGAATGATTTATATTGAGAAAAAGAATCTTGTGAAGAGTTTTAATGAGTGTACCTTATAATCTAACCAATAAGCAAACTTTACTTGTTTGAGGGTTCAAAGAATAATTTAATTTTGTTCTTTTAGTCCAACTATATATTCTTTCCCATTTCTTTAATTAAATTCTATTTGTACCTCACTTTTCAGACACTACAAAAAAATTGTTATTTTCTCATTGACCAAATCCATGAGAAATTGTGGAAAAGTTCATAAGAAACAATGTTCTCACAGATTTTCTTATGAATGGTAGAGAGAAAAATAAGTGTAACAAAAACATTTTCTTACAGATAAATTGATCCGTGAGAAATTTCTTACAGAGTCTCTCACAAATAAATATTTGTTACATGTGAGAATATCTCACGTGAAAGTCGTGGATTTTTTCAAGGACGTCTCACGGATAGTTCTCTGTGAGAAAAACCTTTTCAAATAATTTTTTTATTTGTGGATTTTTTTTTTCAAAACAACAATTTATTTTTCTAAACATTTAATCAAATTAATAAACAAAATTAAATGAAATATAACTAAATTTTATTAATAAAAAAAGTATACAATCAAAAAAAATACAACCTAAACCCTATCAGCACTAGTCCTCCTCATCAGTGTCGTCTACAACTGCAGGCTGCAGGGCTGAACCAAATTCTAGATGCTGCTAGTGTAACTATCCTAGTATAAAGGCAAGTGTCTCAGGTGAAATGCCGCTTGCATCCAGTGTGTCGACCACTAGGTAGAGGCGAACCATCTCTTGTTGCAAGCTCACCATTTCGGACAGGATCTGAAACAAGGCTGCATTTGGCCGCTGGGAGGGTTGGGTAGGCTGTGCGGAGGCGGAGTCCGAAACACCGGCCTCAAAGAAAATTCCGTAAACCTGGCCCTTCTTATTCTTCCTACTGACGACATCGAGCCATAACCCAATGTCGTCAACAGAAGAATAAGAGGACCCAACCTAACTCTTAGACCGACACCTCTCAAACTCAATCTGCATAGATAAAATAATTAAGTTAGTAATAGAATTAATACATATAACTCACATAAAGACTTANAAGTACATTTCAGTAAGAATATACCTTCTAATAATGCATTATCCAATATAATTTCTCTTCTTATTTATAAAAATTTCCAATATATGCTTCAAGGGTAGCCCAAAGGTCTGCATATATGATCCTTGAAAGGGAAAAGTATGAAGAAAACTTGGTTTTCAGGGAAATGAATAAAAGGAAATGATACTTTAATGCCTAGGCAAGTATAGTCTGCTTCAAAGTGAAAGAAAACTAGAAGTATCAATCACTTAGCAAAATGCATAACGTGCTCATTTTTGTCAACAACACAATTCACCTTCTTTTTGGTAGATCTATCTTCTATATAGTTAGGTTTATTATTGGTGATTGCTAAGCTACCTAAGGAGTAGCACTACTCCACCGAGTTTTGATGGGACCCATATTTTGAAAGAGTACTCAAATATCATTTCATTCAAGAAGCAATTGAATAATGAAAGAAAACTTGAATATTACAATTGCAAAAACCAAGTTCCAGACAGTTTTAACAAAGTTGTTCCAAGGGACAGATTTTAGAAGTTGAGAAAAGCAGTTGGAGTTGACATTTAGGGCTAGACTATTGGAGTTTTCCTATGATTTCATATGAAACGGCAATTCACGTCCCTTTTTATTGCTCTTGCATCCAAAATAGATGCCAACATAGTAAATGATGCTTTATAAACATTTTGAATAACTTACAGCCATCATTCCAAGCATGATAGCACCTAATTGAATATATACTGCACTCCTCTTAAGAGCAACTGCAGATACTCTATAAAAAGGAGCTTAAGCCTTGTTGCAAGAGGAAAACTTAAGAACCAGCTTCTACGATAATAGTAAATGCTGACCAAAACCAGGTTGCCAACAAATGTTGAATGAACCTAGTCTAAATTTTTATGATTTAACTCACCAAAATTTACTATAAAACTTGGTAGGGACAAAAAGCTTGTCCTAAAAGAAAAACAAGAACATTGAAACATCTGATGACAAGTTAATAAATAACAGACCAAAAAAAAGGACAAAGGAGAGCTTAAGTGTGCCTTCAAATCTAACCAACAAGCAGGTCAAAGAATAATTCATTTTTCTTTTTTTAGTCCAATGTATATATTCTTTCCCTTCACTTCAATTTAATTTTTTTTGTATCTCACTATTGAGATTATGTGAAAGAGACTCCCTACGTAACACACGAGAATAGGTACAGTAGTGTTAATAGCACATGTCCCTTTTTGCTGCTCTTGTATCTAAAACAAATGCCGGACACTTGACAAGCATATTATCGAAACCATAATCAGAAGACATCCCAATTCCCAAATGCCAAGGAGATAAACATAGTAAATGATGCTTTATAAACATTTTGAATAACATGTAGCCACCATTCCAAGCATGATAAACACCTAATTGCATACATACTGCTTTCCTCTTAAGAGGAGCTGCAGATACTCTATAAAAGGAGAGCTTAAGCCCCATTGCAAGAGGAAAACTTAAGAACCAGCTTCTACAGTAATAGTAAATGCTGACCAAAATTAAGTTGCCAACATTTGTTGAATGAACCTAGTCTAAATTTTTATGATTTAACTAACCAAAATTTACTATAAAACTTCACAGGGACAAAAAGCTTGTCCTAAAAGAAAAACAACATTGAAACATCTGATGACAAGTTCATAAATAACAAACAGAAAAAGGGACAAAAGAGACTTCATAACAGCTAAGCCTAATAGTTGATGCCTCATGATAGATAATTAGTTCCTCATTCTTCCTCCTCACCCTCATTCTCGGCAATGTTGAAGTATCTCAATTCATAGACGTTGCGGTCCTTGTTGGAGGAAATCACCCGAAGCCAGTCCCTCACATTGTGATTCTTCAAGTATTTATTGGTTAAGTATTTAAGATACCTGAGAAAGGTGATGAATGAAGAAAATTAAGAAGATCACGAAGTCAAGGGAATCCTAATACTAAAGACAATAAATTTTGTAAGCACATCACTTTTGGCACATTAAGCTGGTACTGTCAGAACATTGGGACTATTAAGAAACTAATGTCATGTTTATGGAAAGCATATAATTACAAAAACAGCTCAAGTAGCATGGCATCATAACAGGGAATCTGCTGGCATAAGCAGGAAGCAACCACCATTTCAGAAACTAGCTGCTGCTTACACTAAAAATATAATTTTTCCTGTGCAAGCACACACAATACAATTAATGAACTGATTTTCTTTGAATGAACTAGAATTGTTTCTTATATAACAACTTCTTTTAGCACACTAACAGATCAAGCTCAAATTAGCAAAATGGAGAGCAGCACTCCATATTTATAATATTTAATATGCATGTGCATACCAATCAAAAACAAAGATTCATTGTCTATGGCTATCATCACCAGCAACAGACACAAAGTTTAAAGAACCTAAGTCAGAAATGAAATTTTATAGCAGCAATAGAGCATAATAGAACTTAATTTCAACTTATTCTTACAGCAAAGCAATATGGAATTTCAGGATAAGACAAGTCACGCAAAATCTCTTCTCTGTATAAAGGCTTTGATTTTGACAAAATAAAGGCTTAGGTAACAAATGGAGCAGGTTACAAGATGAAGAATCAAATCTGTCAGGCATAACTGGAATAAGAAATGATAAGGAGGTACATGGCATAAATTCTGACAAAGAGAAACAGAGACGCATAAATATGCAAAGCAATCTTGACACATTAACAGGCTCTTTCTAGCTTTTTGTACTGCTCCCCTCCATTTATGAACCTCAAATCAGACATACACAACGCAGAGGTAACACTGGGGCATGTTATAACATGAAGACTCAACTCAAATCAGTAAGGAATAAAAGGTCTTTAATCTACGCATGAGTTAAGAATTCTAAGTAAGAGATACACTGCAAGGCAAAAATTCATAAAGAGAGACATAGAAACATAAACTTGCAAGCTCCACATATTAACTGGCTCTTTCCAGCCTTTTTTTCGGCTCCCATCCATTTATAAACCTCAAGCCAGATTTTCATGATAAAACAAGGGAAACCCATATCAGAACAACTAGTTACTGCAATAGAGAACATATAAAACCAACAATAACACAACTATCCAGATGAAACCCATATCAGAACAACTAGTTACTGTACTAGAGAACGTATAAAACAAGCAACAATACAAATATCAGGATGAATACTTTTTCAAACGAACTAGAAAACAAAGTATCAATCTGAAGATATTAAAGCAAAATTATCACAATTTCTATGTTTTTTTTTTGTCCTTTAGTCAATTATCAAAAGAGCAAAGTAATATAATTACATTAAATACACCCTATTATGATATGATTGCAACATTTACATCATACGCTCACATAAGAATATGTCAACTGATACAGGCAAAACCAGAATGACCATTAATCCACATTAAGCCAAGTTGCCAACTAAATATTAAATCTTTTGTCTCTTCAAGCATCTAATTCTCGGTGAATAGAACGATGAGACTAGTTACTACTAAATTACCATTTGGGAAAGAAAATAAAGAAATTGAAAAAAGGGATACTACAATTATTAGATAAGAAGAAAGGGTACCTTTTGAAGAAGTTACTATCGGAGGTGACGGTGATTTTGCTCTTGTCGCGAGTGACAGTGACGGAATCACCAAGAGCACCAGCTTTGCCACCAACTTTAACCCTCTCCTGAAGGAACTTTTCAAGACAGGCAATGTCCATGATCTTATCTTCTACTGACTTCGCACAATCGATCACGAAGCTTGCTCCTTTCTTCTTCCCCTTCGCTCCTGTTGCTCCCCCGCGGCCTCATTTTCGCTTCTCTTCTGGTTAGCAGAATCACAAATCACAATCACCAGGGCAGCACACAGGGAGAAAGAGAGTGCCTGTGTGCAAGTTTCAATCTCTTTTCCTGTTCTGAATATTAAATAGATTAGCTTAAAAATACTGGGCCCGACCCCTATAAACTGTGTTAGAGTTTGAGATCCAATTGGCCTTTTTTAGTCCAACCTGATTATCAAAGCCTAATTTTTATTTCTTTTTTGTTTTTAAATTATTTTTTTTGAGTTGTCATATAATTTCGAGCATAAAATTAATATGGTTTCTTCACTTGATGCTAGTTCCAGATTGATGGTCCAATTGTGTTGCAACTTCTTAATAGAGAAAACCACATTGAATGGTGTGTGTTGATTAAGAACTATCTGTTGGGACAAGATCTATGGTCATTGTTGAAGATTTAATTTGCAAAACCTTCTTGCACTCAACAATAGAGGTGGCAAAATAGGTTTGGCTCGATGGGCAAGCTTGTATAACATGGTGTTATTAGGTTGGGTTAAGAAAATGCTAGCCCAATTTTGGCTCGACCCAATGGGCTTAAACCTTAGATGAAATTACTTGTATAGTTCTTACACAAAAAATTGTTATGTAGTTTTATTTATCCAGTTATTGTAAGAAAGATTGGCCACCACATCTTTAAGGAATGATTTTTAGAATTAAAAAGGTTCAAGTCATGAAGAAAGATTTTTCAAGCATGCTAGGTTCACTTGATTTTCATTAGGACAAAAATCTTACTCAAGAAAAATCTATTATAAAGTAGTGAAGTTATTGGAGTCATGAAAGGTTTAGAAATCACAAATATTAGATATATGATTAAATGTCATGTTCATTACAAAATAGAGATATTTTTTTATATAAAAAAAAGGTTGTCTTTTATTATATAATCTATTATATTAAATAAAAATTAAAGATATAACACATAAGTTTATTATATATTTTTACATACATATATACTTTCATTTTTTAACCAAAAAGAATAAAAAATAATTTTTTACATTAGGACTGGGCTGGGCTAGGCATATCTTAGCCTAATAAAATTCGGCCTGGCTTGGCCCAAAACTTGCGTTTGGCCAATTGCCATCTCTACTCAACAGTGAATCAACAATCTACTTTTTCGTATATCTTAAAAAATAAAAATGGTATTTTGATAAATATTTTCAAAATATTAGTAGTTCAGTATTTTATTGTGTAAACTTGACTCTTCAACAATGTTCAAGAAATCAAAACATATATATATAAAAAAAAAAATTAGCTCACTCTAATTATGTGTGACTTTTAATGGGACTTGATGTAGCCTAGTTGTATGTGGGTCTCCATAGTACCCTTCTAAGAACAAGAACCATTGTGTGGTTGATATAAACTAAGGTTAGTTAGATGGTTAGTGAAAATGGTTCTTTAATTAGATGGTTAATTAGTTAGAGGGTTAGTAATAATTGTTCTGTAATTAGAGAATTAGTGATAATTTTGTGTAATTAGTTCTATAAATAGAGTGGGATCCTTTTGTAATGGATATGAAACTTGTTAATGAATGAAGAGAAACCATTTTTCCTCTCTTTGAACCTCTCTGCCCTCCCCCTTGGTTCTGTTTGTAGAAACAGAACTATATCAATGGTCACCTGAGTTTGACCAGAGTGGGACTGTGGTGTGGAACCTCCAATGGTTAAGCTAGAATATGACCCATAGAGGATAAGAGAGAGTCAATTGTAAATGAGTAATTTAGGTCCTTTTAGAAGTGAATGATAATAACTAATAAAAGATGCAATTTAGGTCCTTTTAGAAGTGAATGATAATAACTAATAAAAGATGCTCTTATGTGTTAGGATTGCTGGGTAGGGGAGAAGGTCCCTTGTGTTTTAATAGGATTGATCCATAGGTTAAACCCCTATAACCCTAGTTCCTCAATTACTAGTTCAACATATGGTATTGAGCTAGAAACTTAGTCTTGAGTGAGTTTAACTAAATTTGTTTGTCAGTCAACTTTCACATATATTGTAGCCATTTGACAACAATTAAATGTCTTCAAATAATTACTCTTTTCTTTCTTTTTATGAATATTTCAAAAAAAGTACTCAAATATATATTATACATGTAAAGGAAGTAGAGCATATTAGATTTATGCCACCTATATGAAGGAAGCTAAAAACAAAGATTGTATAACTGCTAGAGAATTGTTCACAATGAACCATAGGGATTTGGTAAAAGAGAGTGAGAAATTGATGAAAGTAGGTGCTCTAATTGTTACCATCAATTTTGATGCTTCTTTCACTATTCCAGGTGGTAATAATCAAATCACAAGTTACCCAATGTTCCTAAATCAGTAATTATTCATGCTATTTGTATTATCAAATACAATATCTATTAGATGTAAAATCATTCATGAGTCTTCATCTAACTTCTCAAGCTTTTAGGTTAAATCAGTTCCTGATATGATATCAAAGCCTTTTTGAACAATTGGTCAAGAGATCAAATTCTCATGCCCCACTTTCTCTATTAAATTGAAATTTCAATACAAGGTATAAGCGAGTGTGTGTTTTGTTCACACTTCAAACCCAAAGAACTTTTGCGTGCGGGGTTTGTATTAAATACAAAACCATTCATGACCTTCACCTAATAGTTTAAGTTTTTAGATTAAATTGGTTTTAGACAGTATCTATCACTCTTCTCGTCTGCAACTTCAGTTTTGATGTTTATGAGAAACTCCATGAGAAAGTCTGAGAGAAATTAGTATGCACCGTTTCACTTAAAATTTAAATTTTTCTCACGGACAAAATCTGTGAGAAATTCTATGAGAAACTCTGTTTATCTTCAACCTCGCACACTCCTGCCTCTATTTTTCATTTTCTCTCCTTTCTCCCTCACCTCCATTCTCCGCCATCCTCTCTCTCTTTCCCCAGAGCAAATCAACCCCATTCCAGCCTCTGAAGCTTGTGTTTTGCAGCGCAAGTCCCTTACTCTGACTCTACCGGTTCAAATTTTTAGTTTTCATCTCACTGAGGTAGGTTCCTATACTCATCTATTATCTTTGAATTTTTATGCGTTTTGTGTAAGTTATTTAAGCCAATTACCATGAACAATATAGGATTTAGATGTTTAATAGTGTAGGTTGCTTATTTTAGATAGTGTAGGAGTTGTTTTAGATGTTGCTTAATAGTGTAGGTTGATAGGTAGTGAAATTGATAATGAAATATATATCATTTGTTAAGATTATGAACCCAATTTTGTTATATGCTTCATGTTGAATTATTCTATAATTTTTTTTGAATTTTTTGAATGGTGTAGAAATAATTTTGTATCTTTTTTCAACTGTTGTGTAAGTTTTGACCTCAATTGCTATGTAATTATGTATGTTAGAATAAATTGTAATTTAAGGTTTATGTTTTTGATGAATTGTCTGGAATTTTAAATTCTTGGACTGTTCAATTTTTAGGGGACACTTTGCCCAATTTTTGGTTAATTTTTTAGGGATTTATGAAAGTTTTAGGGGTTTAGGATTGATTTTTGGGTTTAGGTTTAGGTTAGGGGTTAGGTTTTTAAATTTTGGGGTTTGGGATTTAAGGTTTTGGGTATAAGGTTTAGGGTTAGGGTTTTAAGGTTTAGGAGTTAGAATTTAAGGACTAGGATTTTAGGGGTTAGGGTTTTAGGGTTTGGGATTAGTAGTTTAGAGTTTTAGGGTTTAGGTTTAAGTTTAGGGTTGACTGTAACGATTACTATTTTTTTTAATTATTTGAATGACGGTATAGAATTAGTTTCATAATTTTTTTTCTATTGTTGAATAATTTTTACTTCTACTGCTATGTAATTTTTAGTTATGGAATAAATTGTAATTTTGTGATTGTGATTCTGTGTATTTGTGTAGAATTTTGAATTCCTAGAATGTTCAAGTTTTAGGGGAGACTTTGCCTAAATTTTATTTATGGTTTAAGGTTAAGGTTTAACGGTTATATTTAATGTTTAGTTTTTAGTGTTTAGGAGTTAGGGTTTGAGGTTTAGGATTTTAAGGTTAGGATTTAAGGCTTAGTATTTTAGGGTTTAGGTTTTACTTTAAGAATTACTGCTTTTATTGTTCTAACATTTTCATTGGGAACTAAAGCTGAAACAGCCTAACAAAGGGAACTAAAGCTGAATCAGCCAACAACTCTATATGAAGCCATTCAGAGCCTTCGAAAGGGAAACCAAAGGCAGTTTGTAGTTTTAAATATAGTGTTAGATTTCTATACCCACATTTCAAGTCCAAAGAGCTTTAGTATGAGGAGATGTGTAAATGTAAAAAGCATTCTAGATCTCTACGTGTGATAGCTTGTAAGTCTTTTAGTTCTTGATAAATTTAAACTTTTACTCTACTATACTAAATAGAGATAATGAGTTTTGTCAAAATTTCTATGTCAAACCTTCTCATAATTCATACACGAAATAAAGATGTAGGGTTTCAATTGTTGGTAGTGGAAAGTAAAATAATTTATATATGTAGTTTCTTGTTTTTTTCTCCAATAAATCATATTAAAATGTAATGCCAATATTTTATATATAATCAATTTCCATTTAAATACAAGTTATTTTCATATTTCGAAGTTCATTTTCTTATATAAGATTATAGCTAGCCTGTATCAATATGCGTCTACACACACACACACAGATAAAGAGAGAACAAATGCTTACTGGAAGTTGCGCCTCCTTGCTCTTCAGTGATTGTATTGTGAAGACCCTCCTTGCTCTCCAGTGAATGTATTGTGAAGAGCCTTAACGAGTGTGTGTGCCTCTTAATCTAAGCAACAAGAAAACTTTACTTGTTTAAGGCATCAAAGAATAACACACTTTTGCTTGTTTTAGTCCAAGTATATATTCTTTCCCTTCTCTTTAATTAGAATCTTTCTCACATACTAGGTAAAGAACAGCCAAAATTAAATGTTTTAACATTAATGGTGATTAATGCTGTCACATCAAAGAGGTACCACACATCTCCCTAATATGCTATAACCTTCCCTTTAATTAAATTCTTCATGTATCTCACTGTTCAGGTTATGTGAAGGAGACTCCCACTCCTACAATGTGAAACACGAGAAAGCTAGTGCTGGTACCGGTTGTAAAGTGAAGGACACTCGTTTTCTTCCATCTTTTACTATTCCATGGATTATGTTGAGAAATACAATCAAGTAAGTGTTTTAAGTTATTTTATGAAATTTCACAGTCCTACCAGTTATACTGCTTTTGTATTCAAAATAGATGCCAGACATTTGACAAGCATACTATTGAAATCCTTACTAGAAGACATCCCAATTCCCAATGCCTAGAAGATAAACATAGTAAATGATGATTTATAAACAATTTGAATAACTTGCAGCCACCATTCCAAGTATGAAAACACCTTATTGCATATATACTGCACTCCTCTTAAGAGCAACTGCAGATACTCTATAAAAGGAGCTTAAGCCCCGTTGCAAGAGGAACATAAGAACCAGCTTCTACCGTAATAGTAAATGCTGACCAAAATCAAGTTGGTCTAAAGTTTTACGATTTATCTCACCAAAATTTACTATAGAATTTCGTAGGACAAAAAGCTTGTCCTAAAAGAAAAAGAACACTGTCCTAAAGCAATACTATTGCTAAGAGAATTATTATATCAATTTAACTTGCATTAAACCTAAGAGTTTAGCCTAGTGATAGTGATGCAATAAATTTATCTAAGTTAACAAAAGTTTGAATAGTAATGATATAATATTTGTTATTTGAATTTTTTTTATTACTTTATTTCTATTACTTAACAATTAACTATATTTTTTTTTCCAGCTTTTACCTTTCCAAGGAGCCTGTGAATGTACTTTCGGTTGTTTACAAGTCGAAGTACGAATAGCCTTGGTCGGACTTTACCTTAGTTTTTGATGAGGTGAAAGAACTCTGGTGGACAGAGTTTAAGGTAAAAAATAATTGATTTAATTTCATTTACTAACATATTTGGTATACATGTTTACTAAATTTGACATTTTATTTTCTATTGCAGAGGAGATGCATCTGGGAGCCCTAGTATAAGATTCAGATTCGTAAGGTCTGGCTCTTTAAGTGTTCAGACAACATTTGTGCCTCTTTCCGAGACATTAGGATCAGGAAAAGTAAGGGCGATTGGTTGTCTGATGTTGTACTTGAGGTCCTCAGAGTAGTATAGGCCTCTCAAGAGTATAGGGTCATCTTTGATAGGAACAAGAAGAACTGTTCCTTAGATCAATGACAAGCATTCCACAGAGGTGGTTCTATCACTGTCTCCGAGCACAAATGGAGGCTGGTAAGTTTTTTTTTATTTAATAACATTATTTTTTGGCTATATGTCAATTTATGTTTACTAACAGTTTATGTCTTTTTGTAGACGAAGGAGTTGGCCAGAGAGCCTAACGCTCTGGAGGTTTTTCGTTACCTCCAGTATAGATCTAAGGGCTGGGTACATCAAAAGGCAAAGTCTACCTATGTAAGTATTAAATTGTTCTTAACTTTTTATATGAGTAATTATGTATTAATTCTATTACTAACTAAATGATATTATCTATGTAGATTAAGTTTGAGAGACGTCGGTCAAAGAGCCAAGTCGGGTCATCTTCTTCTTTTGTCAACGACACCGGGCTATGACCTAATGTCGTGGCAGAAAGAACAAGGAGGGCCGAGTTTATGGCTTGGGCTCTGAGGTTGGCGTTTTGGACTCTGCCCCCACACAACCTACCCAGCCCTCCCAGCAGCTAGATGCGGCCTTGTTTGAGGTTCTGTCCCAAATGACAAGTTTGCAGCAGGAGATGGCTCACATCTGCCTAGTAGGGCTATTGGTACTCCTACTTGTCTATTCACACTCCTTATTAACTACTTTTAATTTTATTTTCCTAAATTACCCCTAGTTAAAAAGTGACATTTCCACATTCACTTATCTCTTCATACTCTTAATTGATTTGGAACAACATCATATGTCTTTACATTCCCAGTTAATCTTTTTTTTTTTTTTTTGTGAAAAGTCTAAAAAAACCCCTTCTATGCTCCTGTTGCACTTTACCCCCCATCCTTCAAAAACATAGGAAATACCTCATTAAACTATGAAAATGTGCATTTGACCCCCAAGCCCCAAACAGGCGTCCAAAAGTAGATGGAAAGTGTCACGTGCCTGGCACGTCGAGTGTTTAAATGAAAATAAATTTATAAAATGGGGTCAAAAAATAATATTTAAAAATTTTTAAGACCAAATAATAATAGTTAAAATTAATCATCTTCAACCTCTCTCTCTCTCTCTCTCTCTCTCCGGTGATCTTGAAGACATAGCCCCTAAATTCCTATTGGTGGAAGCACTGTAGAGGTGAATAGATCAAACCTTAAAGAGGAATAAAAAATTGCAGCAGAAGGTTACTAGGAGCATACCTCACCCAAGGCATCACCGCTAACTTCCTGGGAAATCCTCTTGTCCCAAAATGCTCAATGACATAAACAAATAACCGCTTGAAATCCAATATATAGAGTAAAATTATTACAAACAATCCTTATTAATCAATCCAGTTCTTCCATTTCGAAAACAGAAAAATTAGCTGAATATATAAATGAGAAAACAAAATATTCAAGTAACTTTTCCAGGAAAGATCTATCTACTAGTTTTCTGGCACCTCTATTTCAAACCAAAAACAAACAATTCCAGTTCTTCATTTTTAGAACCACACAACAAAGGAATGAAAAACCAAAAAAGAGTTAAATTCATATAAGAGATGGGATTACAGTTTCTGATCGTCATCAATCTCCAGCTTCTTATGGCACCCAGTGGTGGGATTTGCAATGTTGAACTGCAGAGATTGCACATATTTAGCCACAAATAACAATCATATATTCAAACCAACAAAGCAGAGGAAGAAAAATTAGGGCTTCGGTGAAAAACCTTCTTTTTGTAATCTCCTCGTCCTTGGACCTTGGGCTTTTCCGAACCGGATTCTGCGATTGCCTTTGCGGCGGGGTCAAAGTCGGAGTGAGGGATGGAAACAGATTCGGAGTCCGATTCGGATTTGAAGCCTGAGGCAGCGATGGAGGGGGTTCGACAGCTATCCTAAGCTCATTGTCGTAGAGGGCCTTCTTGGTAGGGTTGGATAAGACGGACCAGGCATCATGGACAAGGCTGAAAGCGTGGCCGGTGAAGCAATTGCAGTGAGGGTCGAGGATGTGAGAGAGAGAGAGAGAGGGGTTAAAGATTACTAATTTTAAATATTATTATTTTGTCCTAAAATTTTTTAAATATTATTTTTTTACCCCAATTTTATAAATTTATTTTTATTTAAACACTCCACGTGTCAGGCACGTGACTTTTTCATCTATTTTTAGACGTCCGTTTGGGGCTTAGGGGTCAAACGCACAATTTCGTTGTTTAATGAGGTCTTTCTTATGTTTTTGAAGGATGAGGGATAAAGTGCAACGGAAGCATAGTTGAAGGAGGTTTTTTAGACTTTTCCCTTTTTTTTATATGACATTTCTAGTTAATCTCAATCTAAAGTTCATTGTTAAATTGATCATACTAACTGTTTGTTTGAATCTTTTTTTTAAAAAAAATTAATAAAAGGATTAATCAGTGGGATACCAGAATATTACACTAGAAAGGGGAAAGAAAAGTCATAATCACTGAATCTGTCTATATGTATGAAGATAAATATAAACCTAGCTATTCTATATGTTAGCCCCACAAGTCTTTGAACCTGTTTTGATGATAACAATAATGTCTTAATTTCTTATATGTGTTGTTTGTCTTGTTACTATTAATCTTTGCTATGTTTTCTAAGTTGTATCCAGTTCAATCTTCAAATGAGTCTTGAAGAACTTGTTTTTCAGAACCAGTTCTGGATCATGTGATAGGTCTATGAGATTGCTGATGTGGACAAGGTCACTTGCGGGCTTCGGGCCAAAGTCTCCCTTTTGTATATCTGACTAAGAGTTGTACTCTTAGAGAATAGAAAGTTTCTTTCTAAGTGCTTTTGAAAAAGCTCAAGTACAAAGAAAGTGGTTTCTACTCTCTTACACAAAGACAAACTTTTTGGACAAAAGCATTATGACTGATGGACAAGGGGTCAGCCGGTTGATGGCTCATCTTTTCCCTCACCATTTGGCCTTTCACGTGCAAGGGAAGCCAATAAAGTAAGAAGACATCAAACATTCATATTATTCATGAAGAATAGAAAAGAAGCAACACGCGAGAAAAAGAGAGAAGGAAGCCATTGTTGAAGAACTGAGTTCTGCATCTTCTTCTTCCTACTCTCGGATACCTTCATGTATCAAAATCTTCATTGTAGTATATCTACTCTTTGAGAGAGTTTCTATTGGGGCTAAACCAAACACTTGGTTTTTGTATCTTGGATTTCTACGAGAGAAATCCATGGGTGTGATCTCTAGAGTTAGAGAGAGAAAGTTCATGGTGAGCTTGGAAAACAAAAACCATAGGAGCTAAGGTTGGAGAAGCTTGTAAAATAAACTTGGTGTAAAGCTTAGAGAAGCTTGAGAAATAACCTTGAAGTATAGTGGAACCCCATTAACATGGGAGAAGTGGATATACGCATGTTAGGCCGAACCACTATAAAATCTCTGTCTAACTCTTTATCTCTTTATCTCTTTATCTCTACTTCTCTGGTTAATCCTTTGTTTCGAATATTATGTGGTTTGTAAATTTTTTGTTTGAATATTCAAGTTTGGGATTTGTAAAAGAACTAGTTTGTAAGAACTAGTTTTCGTCAAGTAGTTCTTAAACAAATTTGCTATTTGAATCAGCTTTAAGAAGCAATTTTTAATTAATTCCTATTCACCCCCCTCTAGGAATAAATCCTATACTATCACTATACGCTATCCAAAGAAATTAATATTTTATGATAACTTTGACCGAAAAAAATAATTTAAATAACAATTTCATACTATATTGTTCAGTTAGGCTACATTACATACTTTTTTTTAAAAAGATTAAATCAAAAATATCTAATTTTCAATAAGAAAATCCCAC
This sequence comes from Cercis canadensis, assembly GCA_003255065.1. NCBI lineage: Eukaryota > Viridiplantae > Streptophyta > Magnoliopsida > Fabales > Fabaceae > Cercis > Cercis canadensis. Next base: position 40,773 of record QAOA01001231.1, read on the forward strand.
TTAATAGTAGCAAAGGGCGTATACTAGAGTCTAGACTTAAACATTTAACAAACGTACTTTTGTTTATTTAGTTTTATTTAAGAAATCTCATATAAATTATTTTTTCAATTGCACTAATTTTTATGTTTTGGCGAAAAAAGTGAAAACAAGAAAGTATAGGAGCAATTTAGAGAGTTAACTTTAGATTCAGAATAATTAGGAGTGTATAAAGACAAGTAAAGTATTTCAAATTAATTAAGAGTGCGAAGAGAGAAGGGAGTGTGAATAACATGACTTGGAAAAGGATACTAGATTACTTCTTAATTAGGGATGTTTTAGGGAAACAAAATTAAAAGTAGTTAGAGGGAACACTATAAATAGACAAAAAAAAAGGACCAATAGTCCTACACATAGAAGACGAACCCAAAGTAAACTAATTACGTAAGGAGAAATATATTTCATACATTCAAAATCTTTACTATTTTATGCACGTAGGCTTTAACTGAAATTAGGTCATTCAAAAAAAAAAAAAATTGACTAGGTCCAGTTAAAATTATAAGGTGTAAATTGAATTGGATCCATATTATATGAAATTGTAAGGATTTTAGGTGTATGAATAAACATTTATCTTATAAAGCACTTAGCAACATGATTCCAAAAGTGGTTAGCAAAAGATAAAATAATGGTGCAGGGTAATGAACAACATACCTTTGATATTGTTAAATAGGTGGTGATTGACAAAACGTGCAGCTTCTGGACCTCCAAACCCATCATATATCCCTACAAACGTTCCTTGAGGACCTGTTTCAAGAGAGCTCATGGGGCCTGATTCAAGTTGGCTTTGTTCGACCGACAAATTGTTTGCTTGAATAACTGCCATCGAGAATTCACCGGCGATGTGTTTTCCGGTATCTTTGTACCTGAGTAAACCATCACTACGACCATTTGCATCCCAATTCTTGCTGGAATTTTCACCTTCATCCACAACAGATGGTCTCCAACAGGGTGCAACAATTCGCCTAAATGTAGCTGATACCATCACTTTACATAATTCTCACCCTAACAAACCAGCAATCAAATTATTCCTCAAATAGATGTCAATGACAAGATTAAACCCTAGTTTCCTATCAATTCTATCTATAACAATCGACCTCAAGTCACAAGCTCCGCAAGTCCAATTGTGCCTAGGAACAAAAACAGACATCATAATATGAAAACCTGGAAATCATCAAAGAAGCAATTTGGAATGCCCAAAACCTGCACAAAAATTTGAGACAAAAATCTCAGATAAACATTAAGCATAAGCATTAACCATAATGTTTTTAATTTGGAGATCACACAAAACCAATGATCATGAGAAAACAATTTCCGCAACAAAAGATTCTGAGGGAATCAGAAGGGCACGTGAAACCCATGTAATTAATTAATTTGAATATACATATAATTGCCAGCTCACCTTCAATATATATGTTGGGATAATTTACTAAACCCTCAAAACTTTATAAGCACAGCTACAGATAACCCGTTGCTGTCTGTAGATTGAAGCCCGTATTGATGAAGAAGGTTTGGACAGTTCTGACGACAAAAAAAGTGTCAGAACTTTAAAGCCTTGAATTGTAGATTTCAAAGGCAACAGAGATTTTGTGATTTGCTATGGGTTCTCTATTTGTCCCCCATTCCTTTTACCCCAAAAAAAGAAAGGATGCAACAAAATCACTCGGTTTGAAGTTCTTGGTCGGGGGCTTTCCTAGGGGCTTTTCGTTTTGGGGTTGGTTGTCAGTTTTGGTTTTCTAATTTATTGCCCGGGGTTTTGACTTTGACATGCAACGAACCACCATTTTAGGCAACTTTTCCTCATCTTCCCTGGACCTTAAAATAGTTAATTGAAAACTCTTTTGCAGAAAATCTCATTGCTTCTATTTTAGTTTCTATTTATGAAAATTAATGTTTTAGAGGTTAAAGCTTGAAGGCAACCCTATGTTTTAAAGCTACAACAATCCATGAGTAATGCACCAACAAAAACTGACTTTCATAAAAATAAGGAAACATTTTTTCTCTTCTCAAATTATAAGGAAAAAATAATGCTTTTAGAAGCAGTTTTCTAAAACAACCAAAACTCTCGGAAGCTGCTAGTAGCAGTGGGACACCAAATAAGTTGGAACAGCTCACAAGAAATGGGTCAAAAAGCACGAATTTGTTATAGTCTAGCTGTTTTAGCTGTCAACTTAAATTTAAAAGGTGATATTTGTTTTAAGATGAAAAGGGGTTACCATAGTGGTGGAAGATACTATTGCCAAGTTGAAAGTTTTAGAATGGTTAAAAATCTCGACAACAAATATTTAGAGTGGTTAAAATTTTCTCTATGGCTCAGATTTAAATGGTGAACGATGCTTTTATTTTTAAGCTGCCAACTTAAATGGTGATTGATTCTTTTATTATTTTCTTGCCTTATCTTTTTTTTGGGCCATATAATATGTTTATCTTGCAGTTGTTTTTAGCAATAATAAAACAATAGTACGACAATACTAAATAATAAAATTTAAAATTAACGATAATTATTTGATTCAGAATATTAAAAATAATTATATTTTTATTTATTTTTTAAATTATCAATTATATATTATTTTTTAACTTATCAATTATATTGATTATTCTTGACCACATTTAAAATTTGATTGCATTGCCTGATGGGAAATAAGATCGTATCATTTGAGACTATTTTCTTTTTCATGCATTTGAGAGTAATAGGACTGTAAAATTATGAACAAATAAAAATTAAGAGTGTAATATGACTAAAAGTTAAGGGTACGAGTTCAAAACAGTTTGACTTGAAATGAGAGACTACTTGATTAAGAATATTTTAGAGAATTAAAATTAAAAATAAAAGTAATAAAGATTTCAGAACATAAATTTAACTTTAGCAACAAATTTTCAAAGCTCATGTTATAATTGGTGAGTAAGTCAAAATCAAAGCTCTCCTATCAAGGATGCTTGATCCATAGGTTGAGATGAAAATTTAAACAAGAAATGGAAAAGCCTTAAGGGTTTGGCTTGGTAATAAGGATGATAGTTACAGGAAATACTCCTAGAGGGGGGGGGGGGGGGGGGNTCAAAATTAAAGAGATAAAGGGAGAAGAAATTTGACACAAGAGATTATAGTGGTTCGGCCAAATCGCCTACATCCACTCTCTCAATTTCTTGAGGTTCCACTAGAATCTGAGTTTAGTTGTCCAAGCTTACATCCATGGTTTTTGTTTCAAGCTAACCAAGAACTCAAAATCAAGTTTATTTGTCCAAGCTTCTCCAAGCTTAACAAGTTTATTTTTCCAAGCTTCTCCAAGCTTAACCATGATTTTTGTTTCTCAAGCTCACCATGAACTCTCTCTCTCTCTAACTCTAGAGATCACTCTCATGGATTTCTCCCATAGAAATCCAAGATACAAAACCCAAGTGTTTTGTTGTAGCCCCAAGAAGAAACTCTCTCATAGAGTAGATATGAAACAATGAAAAACTTGAAGCATGAGAAGATGGCTGAGAGGAAGAAGAAGAGCAAAGCTCTCAACAATGGCTTCCTTCTCTCTCTAGAATGTTTTCTTCTTTCTTCACTTCATGCCTTGACCGAAGCCTTGAAAGTCTTTCTTTTATCTTCCTTCTTGTGTTTTCTTGTGCACGTGAAGAGCTTTGCAAAAAGGCTAGAAGAAAGCTTTCCCACTTGCTGACACAAGACCCATTATGCATCATGGCTTTTTGTCCTTCTGTGAGAAAAAGTCTTACTTTGTGTAAGAGGGTAGATAGACTTTTCTTGAAGATTGGACTTGTCAAAGAGCACTTGAAAAAGGTAACCTTCCATTCTCTAAGAGTACAACTCTTAGTCATATTGTAAAAAGGGAAGTTTGGCTGAAGAGACCTCGACAAGCCTTGTCCACCTTGGCAAAGTTCAGAGCTCATCACACAGACAAGAACTGGTTCTTAAGAATAAGTTCTGCAAGGCTTCACTTCAAATTTGTTCTAGATAACAGCTTATAAACACAACATAGATTAATTGCAACAAGACAAACAACACATATAAGAAATAACAAGGCACAAGACGTTATTGTTATCATCAAAACAGGATCAGAGACTTGTGGGGCTAACAATCTCCCCCTTTTTGATGATGACAATAATGTGTTTGAGAAAAGCTCCCCCTGAATATATGCCAACTAGAACTGAGGGAGTTTTCACAAAAGATCTGTTCAATATCAAGAAATGATACCAAGGCAGTTCAAACAAACTAGTCCACATAATTTCTCCCCCTTTGGCATTATCAAAAAGATAGGGGTGATAACAGATCAGAGCATTAAAGGGATCAGAGCATTATAATAACCAGAATGGAACTTATCATATCAAAGTAATTCACAATCAGTCAAGCAATGATAAGATGTATGATGCATGTATGACAGCAAAATTAATAAGCTGTAAGAATATCCACCTATTCTACATTCACAACTGAAATTTTATCCAAAGACAACTAAAATAATGAGATAATGCTAATTAGAAGAAGATGATGAATGAGATGCAATGAGAACTTCCAATTGAGCTTTAATGACTGCCAGCCGAGCATTGGAGTTAAAAACCAAAATAGATACCATTATAAATTCAAGAGATTCTCCATGAACAAAAGTCAAGTAGACTATGAACTTATGCATAATGCATGATATGCAAAATAAAGAAGAACATAAAAATGCTGGAGAACACTCAAGTTAACTGTATAGATAACTGAAGCTTTAACAATGAAAGTTAGAAATATAATCCTAAGAAGTAAATGGTTTTGAAACTTTCAAAGCTGTCAACAATTTCTTTGTGAGGGCCAATTCTTTTTCAACCATAGCAAGTAGTTTAGCAGAGCAAACAAACACTATAGTCTGAAAATAGTTTAGATGCTATCCAATTTGATTAGCTAAGGCAGCAGGCTTGACAATTGCTATCTATTCCACATGATCAACTAACTAGTAGGAAGGAATTAGTTGTGGTTGGTTTTTGTGCTTCTTTGTGGATTTGAAAGAATTAGGTACAACAGGAGCACGCCTCTTTGAAGAGCTGGCAGAAGTAACTGATTCTTGATATGGCTTCCAATTCTGGGCAGAAGTTGGGTAGAGCTAGGTTTGCCAATGTTCTGGTTATGGGTCAAAGGAAGGTATGGAAGGAGGTCTTCCTTGGCTTCTAAACTCAGGAAAGTCACAAAGAAATGTCATTGCATCATCATAAGGAAGTAAATCAGAGAGCCATACCTTCTGTACAAGCTTGCAGTCCCCAATAATAGGCAATTTAAGCACACAAGCAAGCATTTTTTCAGTCAACAGAAGTTTTTACCCCAGCCACAAATTTTTTAGATAGATCATGCCAACATTAGAACCTTGCAAAAGCTAAATATGAGCATAAGATAAGCTGATTACTTTTGCTAGCAAAGGTTCATCTAGCTTCAACATTTCAGACCAACCCATTTAACAAACATCCTCTCAACTACTTTGGTGGAAGAGTTCTGGTATTTTCAAGTTACCAAGCAACTTTACTTTCAAACAGAGAGGTAGAAGCACTTGGAGAAAATGCAGTCTTTCTGGCTTTTCATCTTGAATTTTCTGCTCTTTTCAGAGGGAATTGGTTGAGGCTCTTTCTCATGAGGAAGCTCAGAAATCAGTTTCAAAGAAAGAAGCAGATTTTAGAACAATAAGTTCAAATTATTTTGAAATGGATATTGGTTCTACATGGGAAGAGCGAGCAATTGCTTTGACTTTACACTTAGCCATCTGTCTTTAGCTCATTCTTCTATTCAAAAACTTAAGTTGCTAGTTGCCTTGCTACACAATGCGAGAGTTGAACAAAAAGTGGCAAACACATGAACAAAGAGAGAATGTACAAGGTGAATAAAATATGCATATAAAACAACTTAGTACAAGATTCAAATGAGGAGGAAGATAACAAAATGAATGACAATGGTGCGCTTGCAAAGGGCGGTTTAAAGATGTGTGCATTTTAGCCAAAGGCTAGAAAATGCTAGCCAAAAATTCAGCCTAGAACAATTTAATGACAAACCAGCCCAAGAGAAATGAAAGAAATCTTTTAAAGAAACAGTTCAACATATCAGCCCAAGAAAGATAGCTAGATCCTTTTAAAATAAAAGGCTTAGCAAGATTTCAGTCTTTTTAAAAAAAGATTTGGCAGCCCAAAATTGAAATATCTCACAAGTTCAAAACTGGTTCTGGGCAGAAATAATTTTGTCTAAATATTCCACAAATCTTTGCCAAATTTTCAGAAGTATACCAAGAGAAATTGAACATTAACCAGCCTTTTCTTAATAAACAAAGAAAGACAAAGAAAGTGAAATGATATGCATATGTACAAACACAATGCAAGCAGCAGCCATATCGCATCAAGACAAGTTTATCATGTCTAGCTCATGTCTAACAAAACAGAATTTATTTTCAACCAAATGCTTAGTAAAGATGTCAGAAATTTGATCATCAACACTAACAGAAAATAATTCTATATCACCTTTAATGACGTGATCCCTAAGAAAATGATACTTGATATCTATATGCTTGGTCCTAGACTGCTTAGATGGATTTCTTCCAATATTGATACCACAAACATTATCAAACAACAAAGGAATTTTGTTCAGAGAAATACCATAGTCAGCCAATTGTTGTTGCCTCTAAAGCACTTGTGACCAGAAAATTCCAACTGCCATGTACTCAGCTTCAGCTTTGATTGAGGAACTGAATTTTGTTTCTTAGATTGCCAAGAGACCAATGCTCTTCCAAGAAACTAACAACCTCCACTTGTGCTCTTTTGATCAATGGAACAACCAACATAATCAGAATCTTTTGCATTGTCCATGCTACAACATTTGGGTAGCTCTCTTGTGTATTTAGACTGATTAATGAAGATTCCATATCTGATTTGCTTCACTTGAAGTCCAAGGAAGAAGCTGAGTTCCCCCATCATACTCATCTCAAATTCACTCTTCATTAGAGTCTCAAAATCCTTCTTGTTGATTAAAGCCTTAAGCTATCAGCCTTGCTTTATTTCTCACAATCTTCCCTTCCTCATCAAGCTTGTTTATTGCCATGATCCATGCTTCATCTTGTAATGCTTCACCAATTTTGGTAGGCTCGGATAGAGATAAGAGAGCCAAGTATACATGCTTGTCCCAAAGAGAAGCTCTTGAACTTATTCCTCTTTCCAAGTCACCAATCATCTTTTCAA
>QAOA01001236.1:0-17281 GCA_003255065.1 Cercis canadensis
GCCTCAACAAGAGCTTCATCCATGTCATTTGTCCATGCCTCCTTACAACTGTTTCCTTTTGTAACTTGTTTCTTAGGCATACTTCCTAAAAACAGCCAAGTTATAAGCTACAATCAACAGAAATGAGACTCTTTTCTAAATCTGGTAACAGAAAATGAAGGAAAAATGCAGCCATAAAAGCAATCTAGTAATAAAAAACAGAAAAAACAGCCAATAGAATATTGTTCAAAAACTACATTAAATAGTAATAAATCTTTCACAATACAATCTGTTTTGAGTCATAAAAGCAAATAACTAAAATATAAACTATGAGATACAGATGGACCAAACTTATCTAACAATTTTCAAATAGTTAAACTATAAACTAGGAGATACAAGCTGTGTAATCTCTCCACATAGCAGCAGCTATAGAATCTCTTAATTGCTCTCCAAGAGCAGTATGTTCACCCTCATCTCTATGGTCATGAATATGTTGTTGAGGCTCATTTTGGCTAGCAATTTCTTCATCTACTTCATCAATCAGCTCTTGATTTGGATCTACCCCCATCAAATAATTATGCAAAATGCAACACACTAAAATAATTCTGTTTTGGGTCTTGACTCCATAAGTTGGTTCAGTTCCACTACCAATNGTTCCACTATCAATGATAGGGAATCTTTTCTTCAAAACCCCAAAAGCCCTTTCAATAGCATTAATGCGCAAGGATGAATGTTGAAGATTGAATAATTCTCGTGTTGTTTGAGTCGGATTTCTTGAGTACTCTTTCAAGTGATAGCATACACTTCTATAGTGTAGTAAGCCCCTTTCTCAATATGAGACCAATATCAACAAGGTAATATTTACCTATCAACAATAACTATCATTACTAAAATGTAGCCAAAGGAAAAAAAGTAGAAGCTACAAAAACACATCAATCAGGTTAATTACCTTTGGTATTCTAAGAGAATATTCTTTACTAATTAGTGCGTTTTTTAATGTTCTTGAGTCTAATACAATGTTTTCCCATCCAAGTAACACATAACTAAATTTAAGGTCAAACAAGCATGCATCTAACACATTTTGCGTTGGATAATCTTTCCTACCCAGATATTTTGGAATATCCTCCAAAAACACATTTGCACGAATATGTGTACCATCTATTGCCCCAATACAATCCTAGCACACAATGAAAATGTCGACTAGTATAGTCTCACTAGAATGTTGAAACTAGAATGGGATCTCACGATTTCTAACATTATGTGTCAAAATGTAAAGTGTTTTGGCAACTTGTTCTTCTACAGTTTCCCGTTGTGTTGGTAGGAGACCACCCTCTCTTACAAACTTAGAACACAAATCTAAAAAAGTTTAATTTAGGCCCCATTCTTATTATATTGTGACTTCTTTCATTAGTAGATATTTCAGCCATTAGTTTTGCTCGTACATTTTCTCTCTCTAAACTCAAACTACGGTCAATCTACCTAATCCTAGAGTACTTTCAAATTAAATACCAATAAACTATAAGACATACAACTTGAACAATAGCTCTTTGACGCCTTTCTCTCTATCTAAACAGTGCAAGAATTCTTTCCTCTCCTTGATTATCCATCTAAAAGATCAAACAAAATAAGTATTTAAGGACAAACTTTTTATTGAAAAAATAAGCAATAAGCCAAACTGGTAAAATATTCTGCAACACATGGTATATGGCATGTGAGCTAAGCACTTTCATAAACCAATAACACAGTGACCCACTTTTAAGCAACGTTGCGAACTAAAAAATTAGACTTATAATGAAAATTTAGAGTGATCATAACATTAAGCACTAGCAGAACAAGAATTACAGGCTGTTCCTAACTTTTGATTATAATTTTCAAATAGCTAAACCATAAATTAGGATCTACAACTGAGGTTAACAGCTGTGCATGTTGTTCTATCTCCTTCCTGTCCACACTTTAAAAATAAATAAATAAATGGAAGCATTTACAGTATTATGTAACTCATTTTGCTAACTTAATTCTGATGTTCATTATCTACAAGTACAACACTGTTCTTTGTCTCTGCAGCTTTTAATTTGTGGCTTTAAATGAACTTTAAACACAGCACTGTCCAGAAAGAGAAATCACAAAGGTTTGTCTCGCTCTAACAATTCTCTAAGCAAAACTATAATTAAATCATCACTATTTAACCGAGTAACTATGCTGAAAGTTGACAAGAGCATCCCATGGGCGAAAAAGAAAGTGGCTGAGATTGGAAAGGGATAGCAGTGAAAAGGAAAATCAAACCAAAAAAAAAAAATAGTGAAATCAAAATTTAGAGTGATCATAACATTAAGCACTCGCAGAACAAGAATTACAGGCTTAAACTCACAATTAAGGAGTAATTAGCTGGTTATTTATTGGATTACTCTTATATGTTATGAAAACCATTAATTTGGTAATAGATGTACGGACAACTAATCCAACAACTTAGGGAATTGCCCATCCCAAAAAAAAAAAAAGTACATGTACTTCAGGAGAAGAAAAAAGCAAACGTGTATAGAAACACAGCAGTTGAGAGGAGATAGAAAATCATAATACTCCTTTAATATCGTATTGAAGTCATTGCGTATTCGCGCGCTCAAAACTTTCTAACTAATCACACTTTAGAAAAGCCGTAACTCCAAATGAAAGATAATTCTTGTAAGAATAGTGGTTTGACTCTATTCTCCATTAGTAATAACACATACAGAACCACATTTAACATAAAGAACTATACTTTCAAAACATGTAATTACTATTATCCAGAGGAGCAAGGTGAGAATGTACTAACTACATTTAAGTCTAATAAACAACACTTATAGAACCTGTTAACCAGTAGTGTATAGAGAAGTAATGGTGAGAATGTATCATGTTGACCTAAATAACCAGACATTACAAACATATGATTTACTCCGATTTGAGAACATATTCCGAACAACATTCCTCATGTCATGGCAAATAACTTTTCCCCTTAAGTTTTTTCCCCAAAAAAGTTATATTAGTAATAACCATAGTTCTCTTATCTTGTTAATATCAGCAAACAAATTACTACCAAACTTTAGGCCATCGGATACCATATACTGCCTTCAGAGGCTGATGTGCAATATATGAACTTCAACTAATCCGATTGTCTAAGACAGCCATCCTTCTGAAACGGGGAGGACAGTAAAGAAAATAAAAAAAAAAAAAAAAAAAGGAAAAAAATTGAAGGGGCATGGTTCAGGGCTAAACTGTTCATATTCTAGGAAAGTAATAGAATAAAAATAGTAACTTGGAGCATCCATCCTTGCAAGTCTTTGATGCACTTAATTGGTGTGTAGTTACCACCTAAATGGCATAAAAGAATGCAACATATGGCACTTGCTAAACTTTTGTAATGTACCATATGGTACACAAAGTTAGTCCATTGAGGAGAGGGGCACTATTCAAGTTACCATTACAGTGAACCAAATCAAATTTGCCCACAGTTTTCTCCTAGAGATAGTCAAGACCAAAGAAACTCCAAGGTAGTCTCAGGCATTGCTCATATAACAATGAATATCCAATTAGTACCAACATTCAGATCAGTTGCCAACAAAGATTCTCTATAAACCAATGTTTTAAAAATTGGACTGATAAGTGAACCGCTTTAGAAGATGAGCACCGATTAAACTAGTTGGACCAAATGGTCAGACCGGTGACATCATAAATATAATTTTTATATAAATATAATATTTAATGTGCCTATTGTATATTCTAAGTTATAATAAATATATTTTTATGAAAATTTGTTAATAAAATTAAAATTGGCCTAGTGGCAAATGTCTTTACTCTTCCTTATAAGGAGGGTTTGAATCCTCTTATGGCAATATTTATCCATTATACAATCTAAATGTGAATAAATAAATTATAATATAAACTTATTCACAAAAGAAACATTGGTTTGATGGTTCAAGCCTCTTATCCTCTTCCCTTAGGAAGGGGGTTCAAATCCTTTGGTGGGATGTTTTCAGAATTTATTCAAAATAATGTAATTTTGAAAAAAAAATATAGTGAACTTGACTGGTTCACTCCGGTTTTCACCGGTTTAATCGAACTGCCTGGTCCAGTCCGGTTTTTAAAACACTACTATAAACTGTAGATAACATTTTAAAGATTTTTGTTTAACAATTGCAGGTCAATTCTATACAATTTGGACAATAGATGATTACTAGCAGATAGTTTTTTTCTTTGGCACTCAATGTAAGTTGCATACCGTTACTGCAAAATACCAACCCAGTCACCAAAACATCATCATAAATCCACAACATTCCTTAAACCTCTTCAATGAANATTTTTGTTTAACAATTGCAGGTCAATTCTATACAATTTGGACAATAGATGATTACTCGCAGATAGTTTTTTTCTTTGGCACTCAATGTAAGTTGCATACCGTTACTGCAAAATACCAACCCAGTCACCAAAACATCATCATAAATCCACAGCATTCCTTAAACCTCTTCAATGCAACACCACAATCCTATAGAACTGAACTATAATTTTTTAAATCACCCAGTAACTTCTAAAATTCCCATGAATGCCATAACCAGCTAATTCAATGAACAAAGGATGAAATAAGACTTGTCGTCTTGGCTATTTTTTCAAAACTAAAGCTCAGAGTTCAAGTAGAACCTAAACCTTGAAGAGGGTTTTCAGAAGATGTATATGGGGAGAAGAATTTGAGGGTAGAAGAAAGATTACCTTTTTGTTTCGTGAAAGTAAATTCTGTCTTTTTTTTCCTTTGCATACACAGTTCTTATACATGTAGTTGTGCACATAAATTTTGTTAGATATTAAACTGTTTTTTGAAGGACCTGTCAGCAAAAAAGTCTTAATATCATCAATGAATGTTTATATGAAATAAATAGTTATTATTTGAAACATTGGCGGTGAAAAGTAAAATATTTATATAAGCTGCTAAAATTTTACGGTTGTGTTTATAACAAGTTAAATTTTAGACATCAATATTTTTAACCTACTTATGTATCTCAATTTAAGATAATTTTATATTCCAAAATGTATATTCATAGCAAAATCATAAGAATATAAAATGAACGGTCATTATTGATTATAAATAAAAATTCTAATTTGATCACTTTTTATGGTGTTTTCTTGTTGAAGTTAATCATAAATAAATTATCTGATAATACCTAGGTCATTATTCTTAAAATAGTTTTTATGAAGTGCTTATTACAAAAAATGTATATATAAATCAAACTACTTGTGTAAACTTTAAAGTTCATGAGAGTGTACCAAATATAAATTCATCAAAAAAATTAGTGCTTATACGAATTAAAAGGTTCAAAAGTATGACAGAAAATAATTTTTAATATAAAGTATATAGTTTGAAAACCAGACAAAATATGGGTAAATAGGTGCATTATTATAGCCATTGCTAAATAAGGGCTGATGAGGAACTTATTAATTTCACCCATGAGTATGTGATTATTATTTTTTCTGTTTTAGTAGCTAATTTGAAAAAATTGTTTTTAAATTTAGATTTTAAAACAATTTCAGTCACAATTTTTAAAAGGAAATTTAAGTTTTTGAAGAGATGAAAATTTTTAATAGCGTATTGTATACACCCTATTTTAACACCTAAATGTAAAATAACTTTCGGGACCCTTTAACTTTTTTATAAGGATAAATTTGAGAAAAATTCAGGCTTTTAAAAGGAATATATATATATAAAAACAAGCCAAACGCTCAGAAAGATCTAAACATACATGATCACTAGACAGCGTAGTAAATATAAAATTAATTTAAAACGTGATGCTAATTAATTTCAAGAGTCAGCGTCTACTTACGAGAAAGGCAATGGAATAAAGAAAGATTCAAATCAAAATCACTAACTTTATGTATTTAAAGATCCTAAATTCCCAATTAGTTGGCAACAGCTTTGATCAAATGGCGTGCATTCGAGAATTTATGTCACTGAGTACTATACTACTATGGAATATTATGGATAATGATTTACTGGTTTAGTATTATCTCGCCATCTTTGGAGTAGCATGTAAACTTACTTTAGTGACATTTTAATTTTCAATATTTTAAACATTAAATATAAAGATAGAAGTCAACATCTAAAATAGGAAAAAATATTGGAGAAAAATATTTGTAGGTGCTAATTAAAAGGCTATATTATGTTAAAGTTTAATGCCAAAAGATTATACCATTCCAATTTTATATCTTGGCCTCACTAATAAATTTAGTGACCACACATATTAAAATAGAATAACTACATCTCTAATTATATAGTTAGCACATAATAATTATGTCTATTTAAGTAAGCACACGTAAATATGAACACCAAATTAAAATGGTAATGGCAATATCAAATTATAGTATTTATTTTTTATAGTGAAACTAATTTATACTAGTATGCAATAATGGGAATGGCAAAGATATGGATATACTTGGTTTTCATAATCCTTCCGCATTGAATTGCGGCACCAACTCTTTTATTTTAATCCTCAGGAATCTTAATTAAGATGATATATTATAATCAGCGATGATGTTGACGCCTACTTCCAACGTTCATCCAAATCCCTTTGAAATTAATGGCCATTTTCATTCTACGACGTTTCTGTGCTGTCGGTGAACACTAACGTGGTTATGCTTGATAATTGATATTGCTGTTCTAGAAAGTCTTGTCTTTGCTGTTAACATTTTGCGTACGTGGGAAGCAATCAAGCAAAGGAGATGATATAAAGCTGGAATTCTTTTTCCTTTCTTTTATATATGCTTCTCTGGTCTGGATAGTGCCCAATACCCGTGCAGTTTGAAATTAATTAGGAGATCATGCAACTCAAAATTTGTTTAATTAATATTAATTCTGATTGTTGGGTATTGATGCAAAATTGGTTCCCTTCCGATTAGACATGACACAAGTTTTGCTTTCACGTTTGAAGAACCTAGATAGTTTTTTGCAGATCAAAAGGCACAAGTTTATCTTATTCGGTTATTCCTTTCTTCCTCCCCTATTTTTATCCGCATGATTCATGACCCTATTATTTTATGGTATAAAAACTCAGAGAATGTATCTGGAATGATTCCTTACAGGACTTCTATATATATAGCAATAGCAGTTTTATTCCTGAAATCAATGTCTATTTCTATTTCTATTTCTTTCTTTTCCTTCACTTTTTCTAGATGGTTTGAGCTAGCCAGATTAACACTGAACCCAAAAAGAAAAAAAGGGCCCCCAAAGTCGCTGTCAGAAGGCGCCCAAGTGTGTGGATGGAGAAGAGGCGAATCACTAATCACTAGACTAAGGACATAGACCTCAACACTTGTTCTTGTCTCTCTGGGAAAACTTCTCCTTTTTCTTTTCCTCTCTTTTCTCTTGGATCCTTCCCTTCCCTTCTGTTCACTGATGAGGTTCATAATAGCTGGTTTGCACAAAGGGAATCAGACCATCGACGCTGTCATATCCACTGTTACACTTCATCAAATCGGCGTTGTGAAGGTAAAGATTCCCTCTCCCTATTTTCTTCAAACTTTCTGAGTTTCCATCTCTTTAAATCTCCCTTCAAATCTCACTCTCTCTCTTTAAACTCTCTCTCTAATCTTTGATCTGGATAGGGGTGGCGGTTGCCGCCTCCGGCAGCGTCACCCTCTTCCCTTTTTGTTTTGTGTTTTTAGTTTTGATTTCTTCCCATGGTCTCATTCTTCTCTACCCACATTTCTCCCTCTCTGATATCTCTAGGCTCTGGTCCACGATTTGGGAACTATAGCGGCGGTGACACCCCTCCTATTTCGGCGGTGCCACCCCTCCTATTTTCTTACTCCGTCAGTTTAATCTCAATGTGAGCAGGGGTGACTAGCTAGCTGCCACCAGAGGAAGCGCCACCCCCTGTTTATTCTTTCTAATCTCTAATTTCACTTTCTACCTCTTAACTGAAACTTAATGGAATTAAAGGGAAGTGCAAAGTTTTGTGAAAGACTAGCAATTTGCTATTATGTGCTGGTGCGTGAGTGATATATGGAGTATCTGCCGTGAGAGTGTTATGTGTGCTGAGATTTGCAGATGAGTAGGGAAGTTGGTATACCTGTATGCTTAAACTTGGAAAATGAGATTGAATAAGTTTTTTCTCTGAACGTGTGTTCTGTTTTTCTCTGCGTTTTCCCCCTGCTCGAGACAATTTATAGCTCAAGCACGGTCCATTTGGTATAGCTGCTAAGCCTCTCTTATCCTGTTTGCAGATTGTCTAGCCAATTCTGGCAATTATATCATGGGTCAGCAGGGTAGTGGTGCAAAGACTGAATTGCCATCATAAAATGACAAAGAGAATGACTAGCTGCTGCTAAGAGTAGTGGAATTGTGCTGGCATAACCAAGTATGGCCTTAGAAAATAGATTTGTGGTTTTTGAAGAGACAAGGCAGAATATGGAGAGAAATTTTGAAACTTCAAGGTCCAAGATACAAACTGTTCCGTCTTACTTGCGAGAACGAGAGAAGTATGAAAAATACTACTCGCCCAAGCTAATATCAATCGGTCCGATCCATCATGGTGAAACTAAACTCAAGAGAGGAGAGCAGTACAAGCTTATGTGGGCGTCAATGTATGCTGAAGTAAGCCCACAAACCCCTCAACTTCTACACAAAAGGATCGTCGATAATATTGCAGAACTAAGGTAGTGTTCCAAATTAATAAAAATTGTGAAATTACAAATCTCTCTATGAAACTTGTTCCTAATTATCCATGCATGCACTTTTGAAGGGAATTGTTCTCGTGGGATGAGATTGGGCTTGCGTATGACCACTATAACGATGAGGATCTGGCATGGATGTTGTTCGTGGATGGATGTGCTGTGCTACACATCTTGGAAAAGGCAAACCTTTCCAAACCAGGGGATTTGAAAGTTAAGGTTGACATACTAGTTCTTGTGCAACGTGATATCTTCTTGCTGGAGAATCAACTTCCGTACCAGTTGCTCAAGTTGTTGAGCGAAGATGAGGTTAAGTTGAAGGTATCCATGCATGGCTTTTGTGAATTGCAGAATATGTTTACACTATTAGAATCCCCACATAGCCTGCTGTTCAGAGAACCAGAGCATCAGATAGAAATAGTGGAGCAGAGTTCACCACCAACTCATCTCCTCGATTGTCTTCGCATATCCATCTTGAGCAGTGGGATGGAATCGATGGACCAAGACCATGTCCGCAAGGTTACAGATGAAGAAAAAATCCTTCTAGATATTGAGGCCAATCCCGAAATATTTAGAGAAAGAAGTACCCATGCCCGAGATATAATAGCGGAACACTTCTTCAAAGGGATGGAGTCGATCGACAAAGACCGCAAGCTTACAGATAAGGAAGAAACCGTTCGAGAAATTAGGGCCCATGCCCAAGGAATAAGAGCGGCACACCTCTTCAGAGAGCCTATCAAGGCTGCATACTTGTTGGATGTTGCCTATGCCTATGCAGACTAATACATTTTTTAATTTTAGGGGTCAAGAGAGATCATACTTTAATTTTTATGTACAAAAAATAGTACTTTCCAAAGTTTAGGGGACCCTGGCTCCTCTAGCACCCAATGCCTTTGTGAAATCTCTCTATCTATATAATAATAGATATATAAGAAAAATGAAGCGTTTTGAATTTTTGGTAAAAAATATTATTTAGATTGTATATTTGTAGCATGACTAAAATATCTCTTTAGTTATGTGGTTAATTTATCAAGGTCAGCTCTTAAGACTTAAAGTATGAACAAATTTTGGACCTACTTTATTTTGTGTTGAAACTTTATTTAATTTATGAGAAATTAGAAGAGCAAGGATAGAACTCCTTTCTAGTTATAGTTAAAGAGGTTGTGTTACTATGTCANAGCGTTTTGAATTTTTGGCAAAAAATATTATTTAGATTGTATATTTGTAGCATGACTAAAATATCTCTTTAGTTATATGGTTAATTTATCAAGGTCAGCTCTTAAGACTCAAAGTATGAACAAATTTTGGACCTACTTTATTTTGTGTTGAAACTTTATTTAATTTATCAGAAATTAGAAGAGCAAGGATAGAACTCCTTTCTAGTTATAGTTAAAGAGGTTGTGTTACTATGTCAATGAATCAATTTATCCCAACAGCTTAAACACAATAATCACATATTTTACTCATGATAAAAACATAGCTTAAAGAATATTTTGATAATTTTATAGATGTGTCAAGCACTTACAAAAAAGCATTAATCTTCTCAAATTTTTGCATCCTTTTCTCATATATAATACATTCCAATATAAAAGGAAAATTTTCACAAAAATCTACACGAAATGCATTTACTTAGACTTTCCCAAAAGACATCTCTTTAATTATATTTTAGAATTTCCTAAATTCACCTAGACTAATCATCTAATCCATCCCTCAAAATGAAAAATATATAGGCTTACCTTGCGTGGTTTGTTTATACAGAAGCTCACAACATATAGGAACATACAAGAGCTTAAAGCAGCTGCCATCCGAGTGAAGAGACAGAAGAATATTAGCTTGAAAAACATATCTTTCAGCTCTTCCTTCTTTGGTGGAAGATTGCACCTTACTCCACTAATCCTGGATGACTCAACGGTTCCTACTTTGTTGAACTTGGTAGCATATGAGATGTGCCCAGATTTTATGAATGAGTTCAAAATCACCTCGTATATAAAGTTACTAGATTTGCTCATTGATAATCCAGAGGATGTGAAGGAGCTCAGATCATCTGGTATACTCCATAACTCCCTTGGATCTGATGAAGAAGTGGTTGAACTCTTTAATACTATAAGCTCTGGCTTGGTGCATAATCCAATTTTATATTCCGGAATTAGGGTGGAGATGGAGAAGCATTATAAGAATAAACTCAGTATTTGGATGACCGATGCATATTATACCTATTTTATATCACCATGGACTATCATTGCTTTCCTGGCAGCACTATTAGCACTTGGTCTCACTGCTGTCCAGACATGGCAATGGTTTAAATCTAAATGATTTATAGATCACCATGGGATATGAACATAGCAATTAGTCATATATTATCAGAATTTTAGAATTTTATTGATATTGCCTTATGTATTTTCTCTGTGCCAATAGTTTATTTCGCAAATTCCTGTTTTAAATTCAACATTTCTTTTTCCAAAGTATGTGATGAACAATACATGTTCACCGTTTGACTCCTCCATCAACGATAGTGTACCTAATGGTTTTGCTGCTGGGTTTGACTATAAACACATTTCTTCTCTCTTATACTCTCGCTTAATTTGGAGATATTCTTAAGTACACTGGATACTCTTACACTGGAGATATAGTTACATGAAAATAGATCCCACATATGATCACAGGTTGAAAACAGAGAGAGGGGTATTGTTGTGAGAAAACGGAGCGTAAGTACACGCTATTATCTTACAAAAAATATAATAAAAATGAGTTATCGTTCTTACGATGATTAAAGTTATTAATTACCAAAATTGAGTTAATCTTAATTTTATCTAATGAATTAAAAGTAAGCAAAAATAGATAAAAATCAATAATTAATATAGAGAGAAAGCCTAGGGTTTTCGATTTCACCATAACTAATCTTAATTTTCATTCCTTTTTTCTTTAATCTAGATTTATATCTTTAATTGCTAACAAAAATTTCCTAATTTATTCATTAGTCTTTCCTAAGGTCTAGTGAAAATATTTTCAAATTCAGAACTTACTATATTCCTATGCGAATTACGAATAACTAGAAAATTCATTTAATTCTATAGATCCCTTTAATCTACATAGGCCATTGAGGTACATTTTTATATTACATGCCACCTATGATAGTTATCTTCATCAATTAGACATACAAATCTCCTTCTGGTCTCATTGTGATTAACCTATCAACTAATTGGTAATCAGACAATTAGAAGCATGAAGAACAGAGATAAACACTCAAATAGAAAAGATAAAATCATAAATTAATTCCATAAGAAACTACAACCATTCATAATTAGGTTACATCGTAGCCCTAGAAGGAAATTAGTTTATGATTGTAAAATAAAATAGAATTGATGAAATTCTAGACATATATGAGAAGAAAGAAGAATAAAACTCAATGTAGAAGTCCAGACTTGCTGTCACCAGTCCTTGCTCCAATCCTTGTCTTACCTCCTCTCTGCTCTCCTAAAAATCTAAAAAGTCTAGAGAGCCTTCTTAAAACCTAAAAGTATCTATTTATACTAATTACAAATAATCCTAATTCAAATAGAAAACAAAACTATGTCTACAAAAACTCAAAGGCTTGTGTTGGGGCTCTTGTATGGAAGCACAAGGGCACTTTGTCTCTGGTCATGACGGAAATTTGCGGGAGCTGGGGCGCCTAAGGATAAGAGCTGGGGCACCTAGTACTTGGAAAAATTGCCTAGTGCACGAAAACAAGGACTGGAGCCCTACTTTTGGAGGGCTAGGGCGCTACTTTGCTTGGCCTAGGCACTAGGGCTCCTACTTTCAAGAGCCCCAGCCCTTGGGTTTCTATCCTAACTTCAATTTCTTCACTTAAAGCATTGAACTCTATATATCTTGGATCAAACCTGTAAAATTGACAAAAATACATTATTTAACACTAAAATTACTCAAGAAACAATACAAAACATTAAGTTAAAAGTACAAAAAGAGTAGATATAAAATCCATTCAACATGTATCAGGGGTGTAGTGGATGGGGGAAGATGGAGAAATGGCAGTGAAGTTTTATAGAAATAGAAAACACAAAGTAATTGCCGATGTATCAAAGACATCCATAAATATTGTTTTTTCGTTTTTGTAGTAACACAATTCAATTGAACTCACATTTGACATGTGTTCTATTATTAGTTTTAGACTCACTTTTGGAAAGGTTATATAACTCAAATTGTGCGCAAATTGACTAACAAAATACACTTTGAAAATTTTTTTACTAGAATGGAGCATTGTGCAAATTATTTACCAAAATAGTGTACTTTCAATTATTTTATTAATGAGATACGAACAAAATGAGTCATGCTACTTCACAGTAGTGTGACATTTGGAGTCACCCTACTTATAAAATAGTGTGACCTCTTCCTCTACGTGTCTATTAATAATTTAATCAAAATTGTCGTAAATCAACAAATAGTTTTAAACTATCTCATTTGTGTTAATAGTTTGCAAAATTATATTTTGTTAGTCAATTTGCCCAAATTGTAATTTCTAATAGGTTGGATAACATTTCGGCAAGTAGTCTAGTGCAATAGTTACCAAGTTTTAACTACATTATTGTGGTAGAAGTACTAGCTCATCCTACTCCTTCTTAAATTTTCATTTTAATTTAAGTGAGTTGTAGAATTACGATTTAATTGGGGTTTAAATATACTGCAGGTACTTATAATTTTGATAAATTTTGAATTATGTCCTTATAATTTTTTTTTTCTCTTTTGGGGTCATTATAGTTAAAATTTTTTTAATTGGGTTCTTACTGTCACTCTCAGTTATAACTCTGTCAGTTTAGTACTCACATGGCAAATGACTAGTCTATGTGGCAATTAAAAAAAAANGACTAGTTTATGTGGCAATTAAAAAAAAAAGTTGATGTAACGCCAAAGCGGCACAAAAATTGGGTTCTATCTATCGCTCATTACCCTAATTTCTATTAATTTGGGTAAAATTGAGTCATATGTCTTGCATATGTGTTTGATGGGTGGCAATTTGTGTGCTACTTTGATACCATGTAAGATTCATCTATTGTCACATGAAAAAACTGTTTATCATGTCAGCACTAAACAGATAGAGTTATAACCTAGGGGGATGATAAAGACTTAATTAAATCAATTTCAACTATAAGAACCCCAAAGAAAAAAATATTATAAGAATATGATTCAAAATTCCTCCAAACTATAGAGACTTGTAGTACATTTAAACTTTTAATTTATAAAAATATATTAGGTAGTTAGAATTTTATTATCATAATGATATGAATTTATAATCACTATTAAATAAATATGTGGTTTGTATCACTATATTCTATTTAATAATCATATTTGAATTCTAACAATATAATTATGGTAAATTGTTTTATTAGTAAATATTATTTCTCTTAACTTATTTTAAGTTTCTTTACTAGCATGTGGTGCTAACCTCGGTTGAGAATAACTTTTAACATTACATTTTATGTTTGTTATCTTTTTAATTTGGAAAATGTTAGATAACTAGACTTATTTTTTTGGTGACAAACTTGTTGCCAAATTGAGGTATATTTAAAATCACCATTGAATAAATATATGGTCCCTACCACTTTGTTTCATTAAAGATTCAAAGACCCAAATAATTGTCACTACAAGACTTTATACTCTTTCATAAATATAAGATTACTTTCAATTGTCATGCCTAGATCACATAATTCATATGTGTATGTGAGTGCGAATTCAACTGCAGGTGCACTAAAGCGTCAATTTATAAAAATTTATCAGTGCAATTGCAACTCAAGTGCATCTAATTAATATATTTATATATACAAAGATTCTATGATACCACGTGTGTGTCATACTATACTGACGTGGCAAATGTACATAATTTTCAAATTTTATTAAATATAAAAGAGTTAAACTCCTTTTTAGTCCCTGAAAAATTCAACGATTGACAAGTTAGTCCCCAAAAAATGTTCGCTGACAATTTCGTCCTCGAATTATGATTTTGTATGACAAATTAGTCCTCGAATTATGTTCGTTAACAATTTAGTCCTTGGATTATGGTTTCATACGACAAATTAGTCCTCGAATTAATCCTCAACTGATGATTAATTTGTCGTACAGAACCATAATTCGAGGACGAAATTGTCAACGAACATAATTTGATGACTAATTTGTCAANTTATAGTACTGTTCATTACTATTCATACTGTTCATTCCAAATCATTAAATATTTTGCATGTTCCATACTTTTTCTTCTGCACTCTATCGTTAAATGTTTTGTTGACTTACTTTCTTTCTTTGTCTTACTTGCTCTCTTTATATATATATATATATATATGTCATGTCTTACATTTTTTACAATTTCTGGTGTCTCTTGTTCGTGTCCGTGTTTCCTAGCACTGAACTAATAGGCCCTTGAGTTTTCCGCACCATAACTATTTCAATTTTTCAAAACTTGGTATTTTACTTGATGTGCACTCTAAGGTCAGATTTTCTAATTCTAGATGTGTCCCTGCAGGCCTATTATAAATAAGACCTTCGTCAGGTCCCCAGGGAACATAGANAATAATAAAAACACAAAAAGCAAAGAGAAGTGAGGGCAGGAGAGAAAGAGAACGATAGAGAGAAAGTAGAGAAGGTAAAGTGCACAAAAATTATTTAATCTTTTTGTCATGAGTAATTCGTACAAACTCATCACTTTTTTCTTTTGTTAAATATGTTAGATATAAAATTATTTATGGGTCTTCACTTAATAGCTTAAATTTTTGAGTTGAATCTATTTTTAACATGGAATCAAAGGGTTTTTGTGTGTAAGAGCATGTTAGATATAAAATAATTTATAAGTCTTTACTTAATAACTTAAATTTTTAGGTTGATTCGATTCTAAGTTTTTTGATTGAATCGATTCATGATAGAATAGGATTTAGCAATTTAGGTAATTGTGAACTCCAGAATTTCAGTTCTTATATTAATACTAAAACAGTAGCCTTTGTCTCTCAATCAACTTGATCTCCATTTTCAATTTTATTTGACAACTATTTTTTATAATGCCTCCAATTAATACAAATATTGTCCCAGCTCTTAACTCTATAAAAGAAAGGGAAAACAAAAAAGAATTAGAAAGGGAAGATTTTGAAGAAATGCCGCTGGTTACAATGATGAAGTTAGAGGTTAGAAAAACATTGGTGTGACTTAAAAACATTTAAAATGAAATCAACACAAAAGATGGATGTAAGACGCGCTTGGAGTTTGCATGGCCTTACTTTAACTTTTTTGTTAACCAAGATAAAGAAGTTTTTGCACTTATGCTAAAGTTTGACTTGAAATTATATGCAACTATTATTATTATAAATTAGGTTAACCAAATAAATAATTAATTATATTGTATAAAATTTCTATTAAAAATCTCTTAAATTTACAAAATCTAGCTTCAAAATGTTCTACTTTACTCTCATAAAAAAAAATGTTCCACTTTACCTTTTTGTTTCGTGAAAGTAAATTTTTTTTATCCTTTGCATACACAGTTTTTATACATGTAGTCGTGCACATAAACTTTGTTAGATATTAAATTTTTTGTTGAAGGACCTGTCAACAAAAAAAGTCTTAAGTATCATCAATGAATGTTTATATGAAATAAATAGTTATTATTTGAAACACCGGTGATGAAAATAAAATATTTACACAAACGGTTGAAATTTTATGATTGTGTTTATAATAAGTCAAATTTTAGACATTAATATTCTTAACTTATTTATGTATGTCAATTTAAGATATTTTTATATTTTAGAGACCCAAATAATTTTCGCTGCAAGACTTTATACTCTTTCATAAATATAAGATTACTTCCAATTGTCACGTCCTAGATCACATAATTCACATGCGAATTTGAGTGCGAATTCGAGTGCAGGTGCATCAAAGCATCAATTTCTAAAAATTTACTAGTGCAGGTACGACTCAAGTACGTCTAATTAATATATATATATATATATATATATGAAGAATGCTAACTTTTACTCGTTCTTTGCCATAAAATTATTTTTTTTGTCTAAAAATGACCTCTTTTATTTTTAGCCCATAAAATCAAATCAAACTCACTTGAGGTCCCATCTGGACTTGTCAAGTGAAATTATTTTGCGTTCTGAATAATTTATGTAGAACAATTTTGGTGGAATACTAATACATTCCTTATACATAATCAACACACACACTCAAACTCTGGTAAAGTAAATTTTATATGTGTCTAATTGCATTTCAAATTGATAAGTGATGCCTCCATCCATTTTATTCAATTTATTTAATTTCATTCACTTCAATTTCTACCCATCATGGGCTTACGGTTACCAAGCCCTAAACTGTATCCAATACACTCAACTATATGGGCTTAAACCCGATTATAAGTTGATTCCCAACCTCATGATATATTAAACTTTTCCCATCATCCAAGCTAGCTTGTGTACGTCATAAGCGATAGAGTTTAGTTAAAACCTTAGAAGATCTATTTTTATCCACAAGTGTGTTTATCCCTCAATAGCTATTTAAGTAAACTAATAAGTTATAATTAATCAATAATTCAATCCATATAATTTTGTAATAAAGAGTTTAGGTAATTTAGAACAAATCA
>QAOA01001241.1:0-47663 GCA_003255065.1 Cercis canadensis
TACTTTGCTAGCCGCTCTCCCCTAGAAGGATCACCTGCCTTAATCTAACTCGCATCAAGGCCTACAAATAAGTAGGCTATAAAAGAATCTTGTGTTTCCCCATATCTATGAGAAGTCATCACCCCCCAAGCAGCCTACCTCATAAACCGATTACCATTCAAACTACTCAATCTTCGTACCCTCATCAGCTGCTTGCTAGACACCTTTCCCAAAGCTCATCTCCTTCATTCTCTGCCTCCAAAGGTATTTGGTTGCACGACATTTCTTTACAATCATAACCCTCACAGAGGAAAACTTGACCCTAAGACACTCAAATGCATCTTTGTGAGATACTATACAACACAAAAAGCATACAAATGTTACCATCCAGCATCAAAAAATATTCTTTGTTATATGATGTCACCTTTCTTGAAGAGCAATCCTTTTATCCCAATAGTTCTCTTCAGGAGGAGAATTTGAATGAAGAAAATCATTGAGATCCAACCATATCACTTCCTTCATCTTACCAGTCCCAAGAGTCACCTTCACCTTCAAACAGCCCCACTGTTTCTTCCACTAGCCCCTCAAAGCATCCCTACTTAATCGGACATGATCAAGAATTGCATCAAGGGGGAGGACCAGAACCAATCAAGGTTTATTCCAGAAGGTTGAAAGCTCTCCAAGCTGCCCAATCATTGGAACTCGAGCTAAGTCCATATTCCACAAATGAAGGTATGGTGTTAGTTAATAACACAAATCTCCCAATTGCCCTTAGAAAAGGGGTACGAAAGTGCACTCAATATCCTTTGTCTAATCACTTATACAAAATTGTCTCATGAGTACAGGGCCTTTACTACACGAGTTGACAATGTTAACATTCCAAAAGACATTCAGAGTGCACTTCAAGATCCTAAATGGAAGGCAGCAGTTGAAGAAGAAATGAATGCCTTACTGAAAAATGATACTTGGAAAACAGTTGATCCTCCCCAAGGGAAGAAAGTAGTGGGTTGTAAATGGATATTTACTGTGAAATTCAAACCAAATGGAGAGGTAGAGAGATACAAGGCAAGGTTGGTGGCTCAATGATACACTCAAACGCATGGCATAGATTATGAAGAGACATTTGCACCAGTGGCAAAAATGAACTCAATCAAGGTATTACTTTCTCTTGCTGGGAACTCTACCAAATGGACATAAAAAATGTCTTTCTAAATGGAAAACTGGAAGAAGAAGTGTTCATGAAGATGCCTCCTAGATTTAATGGTGGAAGTAACAAGGTATGCAAACTCAAGAAATACCTCTATGGATTAAAGCAATCTCCAAGAGCCTGGTTCACTAAATTTAGTTCAACATTGAAGTCATTTGGTTACACAAAAGGACAAGCTGACCACACCTTGTTTATCAAACAAGGAAGTAGTGGAAAAAGAGCTATTCTCATTGTGTATGTAGATGATATGGTAATTACAGGTGACGATCAATAGGAGATAGAAAAGTTGAAGGCCCATTTGAAAAATGAATTCCAAGTTAAGTACCTTGGAACACTTAGGTGCTTCTTGGGTATGGAAGTAGCCCGAAGCAAGCAAGGAATATTTACCAATCAAAGGATGTACGTCCTTGACTTGTTAAAGGAAGCTAAGAAAATTGGATGCAAGCCTACAATTACTCCTTTGGAAAGAAATTGGAAGCAAAAATCCAACTAGGATGAGCGTCCAATAGACCAGGGACAATACCAGAGGTTGGTAGGAAAATTAATATATCTGACACTTACAATACATGATATTACCTATATTGTAAGTGTAATAAGTCAATTTATGCATTGTCCTACTAAAAGGCATCTAGAGGTAGCCAACCGTATACTGAAATATCTCAAGGGAACTCCAGGCAAGGGAATTTTATTTAAGAAAAGTAGGACAAGAACCATTGAAAGGTTTGCAAATGCTGACTGGCCTGGGTCAACTGAAGAAAGTAAGTCCACAACCGGGTATTGCACAAAGGTATGGGGAAACTTTGTTATATGGAGGAGCAAGAAACAATCAGTTGTGGCCAGGAGTACTACCGAAGCAGAATTCAAGGCAATAGCACAAGGAGTATGTGAATTAATTTGGATTGACAGACTCCTACAAGACCTAAAATTCTCTAGAGAAGGCCCTATGAAACTGTACAATGACAGAAAATCAGCAATAAGCATAGTTCACAACCATGTCCAACATGATCGAATGAAACATGTCAAAATTGATAGGAGTTTTATCAAAGATGAAATTGATTCAAGAAGTATCAGTCTTTCCTATGTTCCAGCTGCACATCAGGAAGCTGATACACTCACCAAAGCTTTATCAAGACCAAGATTTGAATTCTTAGTTGGCAAACTGGAAATGATTGATATCTATTCACTAGCTTGAGGGGGAGTGTTGGAGAGAATCTTGGAGATTGACAGAAATCACTCTCAGTGATTAATAGGAATCATCATTTAAATATGATTAGATTAGCATTTAATATAATATTGTAATTGATTGTAATTTCCTTGTTTGTATCCTAGTTGTTAGCCTCTGTAGGTGAGGAGTAATTTCTCCTAGAATTAGGATAGCTTCAGCCTATAAATATTCTGTAAATCTATACTCTAAGGATTAAGAAAGATGATTGATTCTTACAGCCTCTTTGTTCAAACATCAACAAATCATCCCCAATTACCTGCAAAATCATTCAAATATACACATGTAAAGCATCCAAACGGAAGCTCCTAAAAGCAGCCAATAGACCAGCTAAACATCTCATAGGTAAAATGGGAATAGCCTCTCTTGATGCCCAACCACAACAAGGAGGTAGAAAATTGTTAAATTACACTTTTTTTCTTCTTCTTTACATAACATGCTATTTATCATTTTCATTTACACACCATTAATATTTACCAATCTGGTTGTTATTAGTTTCACTAAATATTGTAAATTTCAAATGGTAAAGGCTTATTATGTAGTATTTATCCTTCAGCTGCACAACTTGACATGGAAATAGATTGAATGCACAATAGCTCAAGAAAAACATTTTGAGCAAGACACTACACCTGACAAATTCCAAGACTAGAGAAATGACTTGCAAAGGAAATGGAAAAGGATACTTACAGTAGGTTCCAAGAATTAGAGAGACCAATATCTATGAAAAGCAACTCAGCAACCCAAGCTTTAAGTCCAAGCACCATTCCATATTAAAGTCTCAACTTCTTTTCCTTCTATACTCTCTATGTGTGAGCTGTCTAAAGACTAGCCATGACATGTTTTCAACATCAAACATGAAATTCATACATTTTTAACAAAATTCGAAAATTACAGACCAAATTTCATCAAGGCAAGATCAAAAATTCATAATTTGATAATCAGTCAAACCAATGCATAAATTTAAGGTCATGTCAACAATACAATGCACAAGAATTTGAATCTAAAATTTTCACACAAGAAAGATCTGCGTGTCCCAGTTCTAACAAAACAAACGGTTCCTCAATCCAAGCTATCAAGCTCACTCTATAGCCAAAACATTGACCACTGTCAGTTTACGCATTAGCAACATAACCAGACCCTCCACATGCCAAAATAAATCAACTATAAACCTATATACATCCACCAGAATATAGACTAGACAAGACAGCAAATATATGTCAAATACTTGCCAGTATCCAAATCAATGAAGGCATTCAAAGCATGAACCAAAAAGCAACATTTATGCAAGCTTGACGAGCAGTTACCACATGGCTACCAAATTAGACAGAAAAACAGCTGCCACTAAACAACTTGGATACAGTTAAATTGCTCTTTTTAATTGTAACATGATAAAGTCTAAATTTTGTCCTTGTATCATGATCAATCCCTAATATAAATCTGAACCAAGAAAACCAAAGCACTACTATCAAACTCAATTGAACCTAACGTGGTAGGATTATAACAATGCTCTGTAACAGGAAGCATTCTAAACCAACCAGCACCATAAAAAAAAATTCAAAGGCTTATGCAGCAAAACAACAGCATAAAACAATCCTAAATGAATGTAAATAATCTCATAAGTCAGCTCCTAAACTGTACTCACAATTCCAAATGTTAACCTCTAGATAAACATGATATGGAAAAAAATGAGACACGGACAAAACTGACCAAAGTGTAGAAAAAATTAAAAATGACTAGTCCAAACACACTAGGATCAGAAATTACATATGGCCAACCATCATAAACAAAACTTAGAAATATGAACGGTACTTTAAACATAAATGCAGCACAAAGCACCTTTAAAAAATAACATACAAACTGTCTTAGAAATAAGCATGGAGGATTTACACTCAAATTTAAGAAGCAAGTCATTATAAATTCACAACTGGATATACACTCAACCATCGCCCAAGAGTTCATACCACCATGTATTACAAGAGAAAGCAACATGTTTAACAATCACCACATATAAAAGCAAAATGCCACACCAAAATCAATAAACAAATATCACAAAAACTTCCAATGGTTTAATGATAACTATTTTTATCAAGCAATTTTCAAATATCAAAAAACTAAAAAAAGAGTGCAAAGGAATAAATCAATGTGATTTTTTTTTTTCAATCTTGGCAACAAAATAAATAAATATTTTTTTTATATTACATTCTAAGCCAATGCACCATTTCAAAATCAAAACTTTCAAAAGACCCAAATCAGTTTGCAAGTGCAAGAATGCAGGTTTTGAAGGGATAATGGAAGAGGTCAAACAGTTGTTTTCTGAACAAAAACTATCACACAAGCCCCCAAGCATCAAAGGAAGTTTAAGTCATAACTGGCATTGTTTCAAATGAAAAGGTGCTCCCATTTTAAACCCAAATGTCCATTGATTCTTGTCTCTAATCTATCAATATCTCACTTAAAGATCTTGCTTTCACCATGGTGGTATTGGAAAAGAGATTATATTGCAATGAGTGATGAATGAAGGCTTCAAGACAATAAAATTCAAGGAATGTAATAGTAATGGCTAATGGTAATGGCAAAGGAAGTTTAAGTCATAACTGAGCATTGTTTCAAATGAGAAGGTACTCCCATTTTAAACCCAAATGTCCACTGATTCTTGTCTCTAATCTATCAATATCTCACTTAAAGATCTTGCTTTCACCATGGTGGTATTGGAAAAGAGATTATATTGCAATGAGTGATGAATGAAGGCTTCAAGACAATAAAATTCAAAGAATGTAATAGTAATGGCTAATGGTAATGGCAAAGAAAATATTGGGACTTCAAGAAATGACATACATCACACAATCAACTCAATATGGTATGCATTAATTATGGATAGATAATGGGTTTCCAACTGGCTCAAGAAACATGATACTCTAGTAGACATTATTTACGGATGGATAATGGGTTTCCAACTAGTTCAAGAACAATAAGAGGTTGAAAAAGGAAATCAAGGCTTATTTATCACAAATATGGTATGCATTATTTATGGATGGATAAAGGGTTTCCAACTGGCTCAAGAAACAAGATACTCTATTAGACATTATGTATGGATGGATAATGGGTTTTCAACTAGTTCAAGAAACAATAAGAGGTTGAAAAAGGAAATCAAGACTCATTTGTCACAAAATTAAAACTTCAAAATGAAAACAACCAATCATTAATCAGAATGGACTTTTAAAAGCACGTAATGTAGGCCAAGGTTTAAAGGCTATGAAACAACGGTATAAAAGGCTCAAACATGTGTTTATGGATCAAGAAGGATCAAGGATCATTTTATTATATGAATCACCATTGAGATTCATCTTTCTATCCCCATTCTGTTGAAATAGGCAACAAAAACTAACATAACTTCTTCACTTGTCGCAAGAAAAAGATTTCAAAATGAGAACAGTCAATCATTGATCAAAATGGACTTTCAAAAGCACGTAATGTAGGCCAAGGTTTAAAGGCTATGAAAGAACGGTATAAGAGGCTCAAACATGTGTTTATAGGTCAAGAGGGATCAAGGATCATTTCAATATTTGATCTAACTTTCTACTTCATTCCTTTTTTTCTTTTCTTTTCTTTTTTCACTTTTCCTCTACTTTTTTTTTTTTTTTTTTTTTTTGCTTTTCTTCTTGTTTTCCTTTTTTCTTTCTTAGTATTTCTTTTTTTCAGAAGATCTTTTTGCTTTTTTCTTTCTTTTTATTTCTTTTTTTTTTATACACAATATCAAGATTCCAATACAACCCAAACCCCAGTGTAGGGGTGATCCTTGTCCAGGGTTTCTTTTGAACAAAAGATTTCAAGCTCAATAGGGACAGCAAGGGAAATCAAGTAAAGCAGTAGCAGAAAAATGGCCATTCCTCGTTTCAATTTTTGACTGCTCATTTCTAAAACTTTAACCATGAGACAAATTATTCAGCCCCCAGTGTAGGGGTGATCCTTGTCCAAGGTTTCTTGAAAAAAAAAATCTTCCAAGCTCAACAGGGACAACAAGGGAAAACAAATAAATCAAAAGGTAGCAGAAAAATGGCCATTCTTCATTTCAACTCTTGATTGTGCATTTATGAAACGTTAACCATGTGACAAATATATACTAGGTAAGAGTAGTCAAATATGGTATAAACAAATAGGCCAATCAAAATCAAATTATAAAACGAGGGGTTGAACTAAATTTTCATGCATTTTGAATGTCACTTCCAAAAGTCCCAATGGCTAAGAATTGAAGAAAGTTAGGGTGTTTGAACTGAAAAAAAAAAATCACAAAACAGAAAATGGTATGTTTTACAACTGGAACGTATCTTTTAATCGAAAGGGAACTAACTGGATACCACCACAACAAAAACACTAATTCAAATAAGATACTAGAAAGATGAAAAACAAGAACAAATATCATCCATTTATTACAAAAAATTTGGTTCAAATACTCTCACAAGCTTGGCTTTTTCCTCTCTAAACAAGACAATGGAATAGAAGATATTTTATTAGTTAACAAATGGACATCAGCCATCAAGATTGTAAGGGAATACAAACTGAATTATATGGGTCTTTCAAGGAAAATATAAAAAAGGTTTTCTCAGTATGGTGCAATGGCATCTGAAAAGTGTTTCTCAGTTCTATTTTCAAGTATGGGAAATAAAACAAACAAACAACCTGATTTTGTTAATTTGAAACAAAACTTACATAACAAACATTTTTTGAAAATGACTCCATTTGTAAAACTCACTAGTTAAAATGGATATTTTAAAACATAAAAAACAGCAACTAACCAAGACAAACAAATGATTTTTTTATAAATGAAGATCAATATGATGAAATTGGCCAACAAGTTTGAAATCCTGCACTTATGACAAAGATAAAGCTACAAATCTAACATGAGTGAGACAAGTTTAAGATGTTGTGATGAAGCTTAAACTCATATTTTCTCTGTCTGGACAAACCGAGTGCTAACAACAATCCAAATGTGAAGGGCTTGAACCCTATCTCACTTAACTCTCTAAGCCAAGGGGACACAAGTTGTCAAATGAAGGGCACATACAGGCATCGTGGGCAGCAAAAAAAATATATATAAGAAAATTTCGCAAAAAGTCACCAAAACTAACTAACAAGAAGTGGACTACATCAACTTTAGTAATCAATAATGTTTAATTTGCTAGCTTTCTAAAACTATAATCTAGATTGTACATCCTAGGTACTTATGCAATCTGCAATCACCCATTCCCCACCCACTAAAAATAAGGAAAATTTCTTTTGATCTTATTTGAGAAGAGAAGACTGTATAATTACAAGTGCCTTCATTATGTAATACTAGTGTCTCTAAAGTTAATTCCTAGTTGAAGTTAAGAACTTTCTACTAATTACATTATGACTTTATGACTAAAAGAAGAGGGCTATATACAAAATTTTAACAGTCTTGCCACCCCAATGACCAAAATAAAATATAATGACAAAAAATGGCATCTTCCTATTCCATATCTACTAAAAAAATAGTCAATTCCATTCATGATAGTAATGGACCAGAATCCTTGCATGTTGCTCAATAACATTAAAAAATGACTTGCAAAGGGTTCTAGCATCAAATATACAGAAAAATATGACATTAACCCAAGGAAAAAATATTTATCACTTATCTTGACGAAACCAGTTGCACGACCAAGGTTTAAATGAAGATTCTTTACCTCCCCATATTCACCAAATGCATTTTGTAGATCATCCTCTTGCGCTTCCTCATGCAACACCGTGACCAAAATAATCCATCCTTCAACAGCTGCATACAAGAAATTGAAACTATGATTCCATGTTCCAAGCAAAAATAGGGAAAGAGCGTAAAATTATTAAAAATGAGCCGAAGCATAAATGCATTAGTTGTGCATGAATTAGGTTTAAACATAGAACTTGATAAAAGAATGCAGTTCTATGCATGCACACATGTGTATGAGAGTGCCTACATGCAGTTCTGTGTATGCATACATGTGTATGAGAGTGTCTACATGTGTACTAAGCTGGATAAGAATATAAAGTAGATTTGCTGTTTTTAGGAACGAGCCACTNCAATCAGCTGGAGTTATTGTATTTAATCAGCTGTAGTTAATTGTATTTATTAGGATAGCTGACTAGGGATAATTGATGTAAATAGAATCCCTTAGATTAGGCTATTGCTTATAATTAGGAATTGATTGCTGTCATCAATTCCTATATATGTAAAGTCTTGTTGTCAATAGTAGTAAGAGAGAAATTATTCTCAGAATTTTACACATACATAGCAAAATATAGACAAAACAAATATCACCAGTCTCAATTAATATTAATAACTAGGTCAAATATTACTTTTAATCAGTATATGTTTCTATCCCACCGACCTCTCCCCTACAAATATTAACAGAGGAAAAATAAATTAAAACCACCAAACTGCCTACTTTTCTTCCTTATCTCAATTATTATGGATAACCCCCCTCTTATTCTCTAATCAACCATTTTTAGTTGTTATTTGGGCATGGAAAATGGGTTTCCTCATCTTGGAAATGTTGGGGCAGCAAGAGAGTGAGTCTCTCCCACTCCCTTTCCCCCAACATTGAGATTCGAGATTCCAAAGGTGCATCGACTGTGTCATCTATCTACACAATACATCTTGTCAAATTAGTTCAGGTTTCACAAATTTTAAAAGATTGTATGTCGTTTAAACATCCAAAAGAATTAGAAAGTCCATCATTTCTCTCTTTTACACCCTACCCTCTTTCCACCAATCAATTTTTCTTTCCTAAAGAATGGAGATAAGCATTTTCTACTATGTTTCACAATTCTTCTATTCTTAGCACATCTTATATATCAAGTTAAAACCAAGATCACAAAACTATGTTTCACAATTCTGCTATTCTTAGCACATTTTATATATCAAATTAAAACCAAGATCACAGCCTTGACATGAAATTGAGGTCCTGTACTATACCAAACAAAAGAAAGACCAATAAAAAAGAATAACTCGCACATCTCGGGGAGCATTAATACTCAAACAATAAAGGCAAGGAAGAAATGAACTAGCAAAGAAAATAAATTGTTATCCTAAGCTCAAGGATGCAGATACGTCGTTAAACAGTCACAGCAGCATGTCCATCTGGACTCTCTTTAAGAATCTATAACAAATAGAAAGATAGGATAGAGCTTTCCAAAACTAGAAGGTAGCCTAGATCAGATGCCTGTTAACAATGCCATTGCATAAGATCAACACTATACCTGTCATCTTTCTCAATGCCTACGATAACACCAAAGTCCTTCCGGCTATAGAAGGAAAGATGTATGAAAAGGAGGACAAATATGTGGAAGAGAGTTCTTACAGTATCATGAATGCTAAATAGGTTAAACAAGGGCTTACCCAAAATATACAAGATCATACAGCTCAAACACTGTATCAGAATTTGATGAACCCTCTCGAAGCATCACCCCAGAAATTTAATGAATCCATAGACACTTTCTTGTATAAGTACTCATCCTTGAGCATCAGGCCATCCAAAATCTAAAACACCCTTCCAGTATCAAGATCACGTTTGTATTACATGAGAGGTCGGAATTCCCTACAGTGGTACAATCGAAACAATTATATCAGGCAATCTATCTACCAAAGAATGACACAGATTTAAGATTATATGGTTTATTACTCAAGTTCACTTGCGCTGATTAATCTTGGTGCTGGTGCAGCAGTTTTCTGGAGACTGTATCCTCCACCCTATAACAATGAGAAAAAAAAAATTCCAATTTCGGAGTTAATTCGTAACAACACTGTAAATGGAATAATGCAACAGACACAACATAAGATCAAAACAAATCAAAAGAGTAGCCAATGCGGAACAGGCCTTGGTTCAGTCATTGACAACTAAAAGCTTTTGTGTACATATATCACAAACAGTATTACAAGCTTACTATTATTTTTATAATAAAACTTTTATATCCTCTCCCAAATCTCATCTACTTTCCTAAAATTAGTCACTAATTTTTCTGCCATGTTTGTGCTCAATCGCAAAAACTTTGTGTCTTCTAGAGTAAAAGATATATATCTGAATGTTCATTTTATATCATATTGCAACTTAATAACTTAATTATTTAAGCAAATACAACCCACAAGAAATGATAATTTCAAACTCTTGAAAATTTGTTTTTATAGCATCCTAAGACCTAGCAAATTAAATGCTATTGTTAAATGCAAAAACATCAGCACAAGTTTGGTGTTTATTTTCAATGAATGCAAAGCTGACAGTAAATCCACTCTTATTGTAAAGTAACTATTTGCCCATTGCAGTCAGCCCTATTTGCCTGGTACGTAAAATAGCAACAAAACGAAATTAATTAATTGACATGATCACTACTTCCAACTTTTCAAAACATTTGCACTCATATTGAAGTTTTGGGCAAAAGGTAATTGGAACTTCTCCTAAAGCATCAAATATACTTCGCTTTTTAGGCGGGTCAGATTTTGGTTGTCCAAAATGGATCTTATCTAAAGTTTTCATATTTTTGTATATTTATCCTTTAAATTTCTTGTTTCACTTTGTTGGATGAGTTGAGCCAGTGACTGTTATTGTGTTCTATTTTCAACAAATTCTTGTACCCACATCTCGCTTAGATGAAGTATATACTTCTTGAAGCCATTCATATAGATAAGATACTAGTACATGACAAGAAAAGCTTGTGAATGTATCCATCTAGTAGGATGGATGCTATCCTTAATTGAAGATAACTTGATGATAACTAGGCTGACTTTTGCTTTCTATGGTTTGAGCTCAGTTCTCTGCATTTATTTTTTTTAGTTGGTAGGATAAATTTGAATGTGTTTAAAAGTAATCCCATCCTTTTTGTTTTTTTCCTTTTGTGAGCAAGGCTACTGATGTTCCTAAGGCCATACTACCAGAGCCTTTTAGCCAAGGGACTCCTAGCTTGATTTGTGAGGATTTACCAGTAGATTCTTCAATAGTACTTTCACAAACTTTAGATGAAATTCAACTTTTGTCAAAGAAATTCCATCTGTATCCCTTTTTTGATAGACATTTCTCTCAGAAAAATGTTGCTGCCAAGACAGAAATGGTCCAATGTTTTTTTTTTTTATCAAGTCAAACTAATTTGTCATCTTCTGCATCTGATTGCCTGAACAATGAAAGAAGTGAAAGCAAATAGCAAAAAGGATGTACTTCTTTGCGTTTGAAATCTGATGCCACGACTAATCAGGATATGGAATGAGGATAGCAAGAGGAATCATGTTCTATGTGTTTTCAACCAAATGTTATTAATACACGACCACATCAGATCTACCATCCTCACTCTCTCAGTAGTGGTAGTTCTGAAAGCCCTAATATCAAGATTGCCTCACCCACTGATAGTTAAATAATAGAGACACCTGTGCTGTCAGCACCTAGGAGATTGATATCTAGCTCCGATGTTGAAGTTCAGATACGACCACCCAAAAATCAACTCCATGTTATAAACCTCCAGATAGAGTTCTTCACTTTTCACACATGCAAGGTGATAATGATGCATTGGACCTTAGTGAAAACAAGTTAGAATTTAGCATAGTTGCACATGATAACATTCTTGACGCAAGTCGAGGAGCTTCTGAGGGGTGCGAAGCTTTTGGTTCTGTTGTTCTACCCCAGGAGGTATGCCTTCTCACTTGCTAATAATTTTCAACATGTTCTAGCCATGGAATACTTCTGAAAGTCATTATTTGTTTCATGTTGAAGCTTTCATTCTGTCATAAACAATAGAAAACTTGCAAATCAAACTAGAATTTCTTAATGCCATAAACTGCACATTCTGAGATATTATTGAGCAGGCATGTATTCTTTTTCCACATTGTTTATTTATGCTAGTGTATTGTTGGCCCGGAACTTGGCTCATCTTAACTATACTAGTCCAACTCTATCCTAGGTTCATTGACAGTTTAATGTATTTTATTTAAAGAGTCGAACACACACTAAATGTGACGACTTTGAGAATCTACATTATTAACGTACAGTAAGTTATTGATGTGCTGCTATGCCATGGTTTGATCAAGTTCAATGTTCTTTCTACCTAGAAGGTTCCTTTCATAAAAGTTTAAGAGTGTATCTAAATACTTTTCTTGTGAATGTTATTCCTCCCCTTTAAGTCTTTTACAGATATTTTGTGCTGCCATGCCCTATTTATATTTGTCTTTTGGACATTATATGTGAGCTTATTTTTCAGTAACTTGGTTTCTCAATGTAGGTAGAAGAGAGCCTTGGTTGTTCTCATGAGAACACCAACCAAATACAAGTTGGTTTAGCAACTGAACAACAAATTACTTCATCATTGATTGACCTAGTTGATGTGATTCACTCTGTATTTTGTTATGTCAAATGCTCTCCAATCACACAAGCAGAGTTACTGCACAAGATAATTATGAATAGTCTAGATTGTGTTGAGATAAGTATATGGTAACTATCTATATGACAAGAAGTTTTTGATTAATTGCTTTATATATGATGACTAGCTGATCAATGTTGTCATCTCTGTAGGAGAAGTTGAAGAAAGAGTTGAGATTCTTGAAAAGGTTGTGCCAGATTGGATCTGCAAGAAGTTGGTGCCTACTAGAGATGTTATGTATTGGTGGGTCTCCTTCTGTTGTTTGTTGAGCATGTCTTTGTGCATTAAGAGAGTCAGTCTTTTTGACTACATTTTCGTGGAATTGCAAGTGCCAACTAATAATTTCCATGTGGCAACTGTAAGCTCTTAATGGATAGAATCATGGTCAAATGATTATGCTTCTTAATTAATTTGTGAACATATATATTACCACCCAAATTTGGTAGGCACAGTAACGCGCTTGGAACAAGTATGTATTACGAATTGTATGTCTATTATAACAGTTGATAATTTGAAAAAGGATAATTTTTCTTATGCTGAACAGTTCCTTCTTCATATGTAGTTTTTAGCTTGTAGGAACATCCTTGAGTAGAATTAGGTGAATGGAAGAAAAGAAGATTTGATGCTTTCACCCATGCTTATCAAAAGCCTTGTACACTGACATCTTGGCTTCAATGAAGTTATTTTGTTAGTTTTTCTATTTGAAATATTTTTTATATATCTTTGATCAATCTCCTGATTTTCTCTGATCATTTTGCAACATCAAGAAAGTATCAAATTTGGACTCAGTTTGCTCAAAGCTTTGTAGCAATGTTACTATGGCAGCTGAGTAAGGCTTTGGTTGACTTGTTGCGGCTGACAATGAAGGAAAATTGTTATGGCGTTAGCTATGTTTGCTGCCTTTTGCTAAATATTTACTGTAAATACAAGTTGAATTTTTACGCCATTATTTTTTTATTTGCCATGTTACCTGTGAATTTTTTGGGAAGAGCATGAGCTTAGTTCAATTGAAAAAGGAAAATGAAAGTAGAAGTAGGGATTTATCTCTTAGATAATTATTGGTTAACTAAATAGTATTTACTAATAAAATGATTCGTACTCTCATTTTTTTTTTTTATCTATTTTAGTGTATTCTATGATCCCCACTCCCATTGCAAAATTTTGGTGGCATGACTAATCGGGATATTCTTAGAGGATGATAGAAGCAATTATATGTCATGTTTGTTTTGAAATAATATTGTTAATTACCAGTGCTATTGAATTTGCAGTGTCAATCGATATTTTTGTAATTTTATTTGGCGTGACAAGCACATCTTTGAAAAGTATATACTTTTGGAATTTATTAATTTTTTTGGTAATTATTAGAACTTGAGAATAATTATTTATAAAAATTATTAAGAAAATAAATTAGTAAAATGAAGAAAATTCTTATTCCACGAGAAAATTCATAAGCCACAATGTAATACAATGTCACTGTAAATATTAATTATCCCTTTTGTTGAACACAACATGATAGTATGTGTTTTTTTTACATGATAGTATGGAGGGGATTTTTTATGTGTGATTGTATGGAGATTCGAATTCTTACCTCCTATAAACTACCAAAACTTACTTCTTCATTGTACCAAGTAGCTTGTCTTTATTCACAAACTATCAAAACTTGTAACTACTAGACACCAAGTGGCTTGATCTTATTCCTAACACGTTGTGGCTTTCTTCCCACTTTCCTTTTAGTCCAACTTGATTACATATAACAGAGGAAACGTATAGTGCATCATTCCTACTTTTGAGTTAAGAGGCTCAACCATTATGGTTCAATCCTTAAACTATGTTTCCTAGTTCAATGCTATTCTAATGATTTTGGAGAACAAGTGATACTTTTTTTATGTTATTTTTACGTTAAATGAGTCATGAGTAAGATTAGACTAAAAAATAATTTAAGTGCGCCTGTGCAAAAATTTTGTTAAATCTTATATGTTCAATCGTGCAAATGTAAAAGTGATCTAAAAAAACAACAAAAGATGCAAGAGTCATTCTATATGGAGATAAATTATCTAAAACTTTATTGAAAATAAACAAGAAANATCATTCCTACTTTTGAGTTAAGAGGCTCAACCATTATGGTTCAATCCTTAAACTATGTTGCCTAGTTCAATGCTATTCTAATGATTTTGGAGAACAAGTGATACTTTTTTTATGTTATTTTTACGTTGAATGAGTCATGAGTAAGATTAGACTAAAAAATAATTTAAGTGCGCCTGTGCAAAAATTTTGTTAAATCTTATATGTTCAATCGTGCAAATGTAAAAGTGATCTAAAAAAACAACAAAAGATGCAAGAGTCATTCTATATGGAGATAAATTATCTAAAACTTTATTGAAAATAAACAAGAAACAAATAGAAAAAATATTAATCAAACATGTTTTCGTAATTTTCATTTCTTGAAATTTTCATACCAAATGTGTTTTTATTATTTTTATTTTCTAGAAATAGTTTTCAGCTTTGTAAATTAAACATGTTTCCTAAATTTAGAAACTAAAAATGAAAATGTATTTTAAGAAATAAAAAAAAAACATTTTCAAAAGTCAACAGGCCAAGCTTCACAAGATGCCAATATATATACTTTAGAGCCAAAAAAAAGTGAGAAGAAATTTGAGTCAATTTCCATTATCCAGCAGATAAAAATAAAGTACAATATCCAAAAGATAAACTTCTGGCAAACCCAGATTTCTTCTATTCACAGTTAACCAAATCACAGCACCGAAATTTAAGGAAAAGAATTCAACCTCCAAAACCATACAAGGTCCTTCCCTGCCTCTTGAGCGTGTAAACTACATCCATGGCAGTAATAGTCTTCCTCCTAGCATGCTCTGTATAAGTCACTGCATCCCGAATCACATTCTCCAAGAAAATCTTGAGAACCGCTGGCTCTCATATATGCTCTGTCTTCTTTCAATTGAGGACTTAATGGTTTTCTATGATAAACAACTGCCAACTCTTGATGCCTTTTGTTATTCAAGTGTCTATGTTGCTCTATAATTTTATGATTTCTGCTTCAAAATTTGTTGTGTCCCTCTAGCTTAATATATGTCAAACTTATTGGACACCCATTTCTTAATTTTGTAAAAAGTGCCCATGTCTCAAATACTTGAGTCTAAATCAATCACCTTTAACCTTAATATATATGTTCATTGTAACAATTTCATTACTCTATTATTTTAGTCACATCGGTTAGACTAAGAACTTTATTATTTTCTGCTAAATATCATTAGCAGAAAATCTTATGGCGAGTTCCTGCTCCATTTCTTCTTCCATGATTCTGAAAGTAACAGCCTAAATTACATGGCCCTTGTAAGTCCAAATTAATGGATCCAAAATCATATTGTCTTGTGGCAAAAATCAGGCCTAGTGTATATAATAATCCTAACTCCCACAATTTGAGTAACTTGCCCCTACCTAGTTGAAATAAAGTGAACAAAATAAATAAAGCATAGGGCCACATAGTTGAGTAAGATATATCTAAACAATAAATAATTGGTGCTAAAGGTCAAAATTCATAAACCATACAAAAAGAAATAAATAATGAAAAAATTCACTTGCTGAGGTTTGAGGTAACTTGAGCATAAAAACCTTTGAGAAAATTATTGAGCCCAAAAGCAAACCCCTCAAGAGGAGAGATAAATTAGCATGCCATAATTTTACATAAAAATTACATGAGATTTCAAATAGATGAATGTGCATTGATCCCTGTAATTATATAGCAGTTGCTGAAAAGGAAATCAATCATCCAAAGTGAAGACTAAACTATCAGTCAATTTGGTTAAGCCTCAAGGTCAATACCCCTTAGATATATAAAAATAAATAAATAGAAAAGTCATATATATTTTGAAAGACATCACATAATCAAAACAATAATCGTATTAAAAAATCTCACAGTATCATCAATCTGCAAGAGAGAGATTGGGAAAGCTTGATGAGATGTTCTAATTGCATGCTATCTTGAATTTGCTTTCAATAAAGCATATGGCAAAATGATAGAACTTATTTACTNTTGAAGGGAGGAGATGCAAGGCTGATTTGACCTTCAAACCAGAGTTTTTCCTCTTTTACCTTTGAATCATGTCTCAATTTTATTCTTTCTCGTTCTCTTCATCTAGTATGAACTAATTCTCTTATCTAGGGTACGATGTAGCCTAATTAGGACCAGCTGTAGTTTCATATGAAGTTAATTCCATTATTTATCTCTTAAATTTGAGTGTTTATCTCTTCTCTTAATGCTTCTGATTGTCTGGCCAATAATTAGATGAATTGTTAATCACAATGAGACCGGAAGGAGAGTTGTGTGTCAAGTTTTTTGGGGTAAATGCCATGAGTTACATGGAGGATAGGAATATACCTCCATGGCTTATGTAATCAGTCAAAAAGATCCACAAAACTAAATGAATTCGTAATTATTGTAACCCGTATAGGGATATACAGGGTTAGTAATTAAGGAATACTTACACTAGACCTTGGGAGAGGCTAGTGAATAAATTAGGGATTCTTGATTAGCAAATAGGAAGATAAATTGGAGTTAATGGAATATGGAATGAAAGCTGGGAGTAATTATGGTGAAGTCGGAACCCTAGGTGTTTCTCTCTTGCTGAATCTATAATTTTTTCTGGTTTAATTTGCTATTTTTCTGGTTTACATTGTTTTCATTCTATTTTTAGTTGTTTCATTGAAATATCTTCTTATCGATTGATTAGATAAAGTTAAGGTTAACCCTATTTCGGTAGTTGGTACATTAGTCCTCGTGGGAACGATAAATTGATCTCATTTTATTACTTGCAAACGACAACGTACACTTGCGTTGGAATTTTCACAACATCTCTCAAAATATATATTAGAGACATTATCATAAATGGGTAGAGCTCATCACCATGGCATGAAGAATTGGCAATCATGGAACATATTGAAAGATTGTGAAAATCTGAAAAATATTTATAAAATGTAAACCTTAAGGGAAGTAAAGAGTGGTGTAATCTTTGCTTTACAAGGTTTCAAGTGTTTATTCTTTATATTTGTATCTCATAGATGTATATTTTGACTATTAAGATGTGCTTAATGTGTTGGGATATCCTAATTATTTACTTGATGGATTCAGCAATAAGATTGAGGTTGCCTACCAGGAAGCTGTTGCTTTCAAGAAGCAAGAAGAGCTCATCCGTGAAGAAGAGGCAGCATGGCTGGCTGAAACTAAGCATAAATCAAACGTGTGAATGAAAAGAAAAAGAAGTCAAAGAAAAAACATGTCTGACAAATATCGATGTTGCACTCTTAAAGTCTGTCCAGATCTCATAATGTTGATTCACATATGCTTTTTTGTTGTCTGGCTTTCTTGACAGCTAATTGGTTTGACTTGATCACATGCCAAATTTTGAAATGCAATCATCTGGAACATATCAGGCATAGTAGCATGATGTTCATAGACAATAGAGAAATCAAGATTAAACCATTGTCATAATTTTACTATTACATCATAGGTGACGTGTATTATTAGACTATGAACAAAATATTAGGTAGTTCTCACTTGTAAATGCAGCCTTTATATAACTACTTTTGAAACATTGAAGGAATCATATAATTTTTGACATTTTTGTTCAATGAGTTCACGAGGGACTTGGTCAATTATTATATCACTATTGTTTTTATTAACACAAGTGGCTTATGGATACAAATGATGGCATGAGGGAGGAAGATGTTCGATGAACTTCATCATAGACTTTGGCATGCTGGGTATGGGCACTTAGGTGCTAGGAACTTGGGTGCTGAAGTGCTGAGATTGCTGGAATTTGTATGAGATTTGAGGCTTGGCAGCGCTGAGGCACTAGGTACTGCAGCGCCTAGGTGCTGGTGACACTGGGAATTATACTGCACGCAGAATCTTGAGCGCTGAGGCCTTGTATTATAAGCGTTGAAGCGCTGTCTTCTCAGGTTTTTCCTGCTGTAAGCCAACCAGCGCCTAGGCTCTCAAATCTTGAGCGCCTAGGTGCTCTCCTC
Source organism: Cercis canadensis (assembly GCA_003255065.1). NCBI lineage: Eukaryota > Viridiplantae > Streptophyta > Magnoliopsida > Fabales > Fabaceae > Cercis > Cercis canadensis. The sequence continues at coordinate 18,843 of QAOA01001241.1, forward strand.
TCTCCCTTCTTGGACAATTTATGTTCAAATGCAGCTCTTCCACTCCAAAAACATGCAATTCTCTTCAAATAGTCTTAGGAGTAGCATATGGAATAAGAGAATCGCTGAATTGGTCATAAAGTTGCAACGTGCCTATAATTTCAATTTTTGTCAAATTTTCAGTTTTGTAGGAGACTTAGGGAAGAAAACGTTGACTGCTTAATCTTAACCATATCTGCTTTAATTAAATGGTTGTCATTCCAATAAATAATTTGCCATATTAGGCACAAGGGTTGTTGATCCTTTCAGTTTTTACTTTTTAAGGTAATATATTTCCTAATAATTATTTGAGGGCTTGTGCTATTTTTACAGTAATAATTACTAATGCCACAGTCAATTTGTTGTAAATCATATTTATGGATTAAAATACCATTTAACCAAAACGAAAAGAATTATATTGATTGATGGGGATCACCTAAATTTAGCAAGATCCTCATTTGAAAGTCAAGAGTTTTTCTCCCTATTGCAAGAGGAACATTTCTATTTGAAACACTAATATCCATCATAAAAATAAATCGATTAAATCGAAATTGTAGCTAAAGTATTAAAATAAATAAATAAATAAACTGATTGAACAACTTATTAAAAACAAACATGGCTTACAATCTCACTATTCGTGTTTAATTTTTAACTTTTCAACCATAAGTGTTTTTCCATATGCAAATCATTAATTATGCGCTTGGCATTTGCAAAGAAACACACAAACAAATGTACATGATGTTTATTTTAAAAAGGCATTAGGAGATGTGATGATGACTAACATAGATGAAAGGGAATTTGAGGAGAGATGGGTAGCAATATTGGAGGATTTTGGTGTTGAAGGTCATCCATAGGTGAAGGAAGTGTATGTAAAAAATGACTTTGGTGTTGAAGGTCAACTGCGTATCTTAGAGGAAAATTTTTTGATGGAATTTGTATGACATCTAGATCCGAAAGCATTAATTCTTATGTTGGAAAGTATGTAGATTCGAAGCTCAATCTGTTTGAATTCATAAAACACTTTGATCATTCATTGAAATCAATAAGGAACAAGGAGTTGCAAAATGAGTACTATATAGATTATAGTGAGCCAAGATTAATGTTTAAATTTAAATCACTTGAGTTCAATGCAGTTGTTGTGTATACTTCAAAGGTGCATAGAGTATTCATGCATCAGTTGAACAATGTGAAAAATTGTGTTGTAGAGCATTATACGCCTTGTGTGGGCTCTACTGAGTTTATAGTTAAGAGGAATGACAGGGGTGGTAAAAGGTGAAAAGTGCTTTTTGATGGAGGGAGGGCTAGATTTCGTTGCACATATAGTATGTTTGAGTCTTATGGTATTATTTACTACCATTATCTTTGCTATTGTGTATTCACAGGTGGAGTCATTGTTGGGTTAGTACATTCTAAAACGCTGGACTAAACATTGCAAGTTAGCTGAATCAAGTGGGAATGAGAATGTAGTAGATGATGAGGATGCCGAAAGGGTTTGATATGCTGCTTTGGGGCATTCTTGCAGGTGGTTATCCTTTCTAGCTACACATTCAACGAATGACTTCTTGGACATTAGAGAGCATCTACATAATTTAACATGTGCTTTGGAAGATAAGTTTGTGGCAGTTGAAGCCAAGGATTTGAATTCCCATGTGGGTGTTCTTGTTAAAGACCTTTGCAGTGTAAGAACCAATGGTAGACTTAGGGGAAACAAGAATTTCCAGAAGAGAGTACGTCATTGTGGGATTTGTCATATGGAAGGGCACACAAGAGCAACTTGTAAGTACCAATGATATAGTACTTTACTGTGTTAGTGGTGTGAAATATAAATTTTACATTACGTAGAAGAAAATGCTATTGTAATGTATGGTTTAAATCTATGTTAGTTAAAATTTATCAATACGGATTTGATTTAAATGTCAAGGCAAGAATAGTGTATTTTTCTTTTTTCTTTTTTGTGGGGAGAAGTAAGATAAAATTTTAATCATCCAAGCTTATCTAATAAACGAAGTGATTTTTGCTTTGTTTAGTATAGAAATGTTCTTTAGATAGACTCAATCCAACAACACTGTCATTGAATCTTGAGTGGGTAATCATAATCTCTATATTGAGCATTTACCAAAATCCAAGCATCAGCGCCTGCCTTCAACGCACCTACGGCGGGTGACATCCAAGCCCCGTGCGCGCACCAGACAGAGAGCAAGTGCATCAGCGCCACTTCGATATGCCCTTCAGCAAATATGCATTCGCAAGGAAGAAGCCATGCGCTGTGGCGCTTCTCCTGAAGCGTTGCGGAGCCTGAGCATATCAAGCCAAAATAAAAAATAAGTGTGTTTAAAGAAGCCATGCATTTTGGGGTATAATCTCCCCCATTCAAACCCTCTCCCTCTACCCTTTGGCTCCCTCTTTCATTCATTAAAAGACTCATACGCACCACACCCTATTATTCTCTAAAACTCTTATTTCTCTACCAAATCAATTACCGATTCCCATCACCCATATTTCTTCCATCATAAATTCATTTCCTTACCACCATTACCTTCCCCATTCATTACCATCTCCACATTTAAGCTTCAAGAGGAATGCAACTACATCAATGGGCAACGTTTTTCACTAACTAGTAAGTGTCATTTAAGTAACAATGATGATTTCTCATTTTCTATTGTCTTGAGATATTAATTGTGGATGCATATTGGCCATTTGGATGGGAAAGGACTACTTGAGGCATAGAGATTATAGTTGGCTAAGAATGCCCATCAAGTGTTTGGTAAAAGGATTCACCGAAAATTCCCTTATGCTATACTTTTTTTCTGTCACAATTATGCCTACTTAACTTGTTTCCTTGGAATCACATTGTAATCTTGATGCTTATAGTTACAAGGCTCAACCGATATTATGGCTAAGAACTAATACAGAAAATGCATTCTTGTCATAAGAATGATAGAGGACAACAAATTGAGAATGAAACACAAACCACTTCCGCACTTGCTTCCCAAAGGGTTGAAAATTGATTGGGTGATGTTGGAAATGAGCAAATGAGCTAGGCATGAGTTCTTGAGAATTACTTGCAAGCTGAATATGAAATTCCCTTTGCATATGATCACTTGGGTTCATCAACTTGTTGTGGTATTCTTATCTAAGTGCAATTATCAGAGTACGTGTTGTATGCTTCTCCTACATTGCATATAGGTGCCACTTAGAACTGGTATGGCATGCATTGAACACTGGCATGATATACATCAAGTGCATCGGGTAAGCATTTGTTTTCAAGTATAAAACATATAATTTTAGTTTTTCTATAGTATCAGTCACCATAAAAGACATGTTGCTATCATAGTGTAACTGTTGTTTGAAGAAAAAAAATTGTATATAATCGTCAGAAGATGTGATGTGGTGGTTATAAAATTGTTCAAATTGTTGGGTGGAAGAATTTTATTTATAATAGTTACATATATCTATGTCCACAAGTGTTGTGTCCCAACTTTTACATTTGTAAATTTGGATTGTGCTCTTCTGCATCTATGTTTGTGCTTCCTTGTGATACTTACGAATTAGATGGATATCATATGATTTTTCCAAGAAGGATTTGTGTGATTGCATTCAAGAGTTAAGTTTAATAGTGTAGCGTTCTAGATTGGAATGCTTGGCATTTTTTCATTCTCTACTCGGGAACTTTGAACAAGAGATGTAATAGTCTCATATTTAACAGAAAGTTATGAATTGTTGACATCTAAAAGAAAGAAAATGGAAGGTTTTGACTGAATTTGTAGCTTCATGATAAGCTACTCCACTTTTAGTGTTTTCTCCTTCAAAGTTCTGCCTAACTGTCAATATCATAGATGAATAGATATCAATTTTTTGATTATCTTTTTATATGAAACTATGTTTTCAAATTATCTTTGTATACAAATAGCGAATGTTGTTCAATGTCTGATAACTATAGTGGTATGCTATGATGATGGGCAATTCAAATTAGCCAAGTTTAATTGTTACTATTAGATATGAAATGTTCTATAAAGTGCTTATATCTTCATAGCCACAATTTCTGTGGATAGAAGTTTCTATTATTTATGTATGAAACATGATTTTGAAATGCTAGTTTGCTTACAATTGTTGATCCACATATCTAAATTAGTAGAATTTTGTTATCCTTTCTCCATTAGAAACTTATATTTGAGGTAGTCTATCTCCTATAATCAGGATAGCAAATGTTTCTCATATCTATAAATTGGATATAAATTATACATTCTCTAGATTTATTTGTATTCTTTTGGTCCATTCACATGGTTTGGAAGAGATTTTGTATTCTTCTTGTGAAATAGATATTTGGTGGAATTCAAGGTCATTCTTTGATTCTCAGAACCTCCAGCTATTTACAAATAGTTATATTTCACCAGATGCCTATAAGTGCTCATTATTTAGTACTATTTGCTTTAGGAATTTTTTTTTATATTTTATTTTTGTGGCATACCTCATGCTCTTTCTTCGGGGTATCAAGTACAAGGGTTTTAAGAAGCAATGTGGCATGATTATGGTTTGGTCCACACTCATCATTGTGGCAGTGACTAATTGGTGCTTATTTGTAGGCTTGAACCTAGTGTTTATTGAAATTTCTCACTTGGTATAGATGGCTCATTGTTATATTTTTAAGAAAATCATCCGCCAACTAAAAAGCAAAAGACTTCAAAAGGTGCCTCTTCCTTGTCCCAACCAACTTTTGATAGTCACCTATTTATCAGCTATGCAGCATTTGAGAGGTTTCAAGCCTTAGTGATCAAGGGCACCTTCATGCCAGAGTGGAGTCTCCAAGCAACTCCCAAGCGCTTTAATGTCTCCATTACTTACAAGATTGCAAGGAGGCAATGGGGCCAGTTTGTCAAGCACTTGAAGTAGCTGTGGTGCCTGTGGTGAGGGCATTCTATGCCAAGGCTGTGGAACGTCAGAATGACAAGGTCTTTGTAAGAGGCAAACTCGTCCCTTTTGATCAGACAACAATCAACTGGATGTATAAACAGCCCAACATAAAGGATGAAGCCTACACTGCTCTCACTGAGGCTAAGACCCTAGACCTTGATGTCATTCTGCATGCAGTATGCCACCAGGGACAAAGTGGAAGATGAAATGAGAAAAACCCATCTCCATCAAACAAGACACCCTCTATCGAACAAGCAAGGCATGACTTAGTTTCATAGCTGCGAAACTAATGCCAATGACTCATCTAGGTGACATGGTGACAGATCATGTGCTTCTGTCGTATGCCATTAAGACTGACCTACCAATAGATGTCAGTAAGGTTATCCATCCTAACATCCTGCAAACTCTTTGAGGGGCAACAACAAGCGGATTGGGGCATCCATCCTTGATCACCGCACTATGTAGGGCAACAAAGGTCAGATGGGGCCAAGATGAAGAACTTCTTTTCCCCAGAACCGCCCTTGATGACAACATTATTAATTCTTTCAAGTGCGGGAATGGGGTCCGGAGCTCAAGCGACACTGAGGCTGCAAGTTCTTCCCAAACAAACCAGCCACATTGCCCCCTTTCAATACCTGAGCAAAGCAATCTGGAACATCAACCGTACCTTATTGGTGCAGAACAAGGCTCTAAACAAATTCATGTTCTATCAGGTACAATAGAATACAACTATGACAAACGTGATCACCCAGCTCATAAACCGGTCAACCCTAACTCCTGGCACCATTCCCCCAGTGTTTCCAGACTGGTTAGTGATTCCATTGCATCCAAGCATACTAAGGGACAATGATGATGACAAGGATGATGATGATAATGATATTGAATGAATCTTCGACATATATCAACATGTTATAGCTAGCAAAAGTGCACTGATTTTCATTCTTATTTCTTTTCTTTTGTTTTATACATAAGTAAGAACATGATATCTAAACTTTTCTTGTTCCTAACTTTTCTACTGAAGTAAAGCCTTTTCATCACATGAAGTAAGCATTCTATTCAACAATATGTGTCTCATATGGACTGAACATAATTTGGTGGTTATTGATCTTTTGGAAACTAATCTTTTTCACAAAAATATATAATGATTGTATAATGAATGACATGTCCTATGAGAAAATATCTACATGTATTTTTTAAAAAACAAAATTCAATAACCATAAAAACTCTAACATCCTTAAAAAAAATCCCCATTTTCTAAATCCTAAGTTTTCCTATTTATACTTTTTAACAACATGTTTATTTGAATTAGGAAAAAAAAAACCATGCCTAAAATAATCAGCATTGGGCGTCACAACACTAATGGGATAGCATGTATGCGCATTGCTTCTGGCTTGGACTCATGCGTGGGCGCAGCTGCACTAGCTAAAGAGCACAGGGGCACAATGGTGGAAGAGCTACTGCACTGCATCACTAGAAGTATTCACATGCGGAGATAGGGAGCACTGGTGCGTGTCATGGTCCGCAAACGTGACAACTAGATTTCGAGCACCTAGACAACTCCGATTAATTTGAAACTTTGTAGAGAGGTAAAGAGGAATCTAGAGAAGCCCCACACCGAATTTGAGCCCAAATGGAGCACTGAATAATTTTTTCCATTTTTGTAAAGTTTGGGGGTATTTTGGTCTTTTCACTTCACTACGCTTGTCCAGTGCAGGTGTTCAGTACATGGCCCCATAGTTCATGAATTTAGATGAATTTACATATCTCTTAATAGGCATTTCGATACCCGAAACTTTAAAAAAGAGGTCTTATGTTGGGTGGAAAAAATGTTGTATTCTCCTGTCAGAAGGGAATCCGCAAATTAAGCTCTTTAGGGGGAGGGTGCCAGGTGACCCGGGGTGGGACTTGGTGCCAGCATAAGGGTAGGCTTTGTGTTGCTATTTACTTCCCTTTCACATTGCCAATATATTTTATTGCACTCATTTCTATCAATAAAAGGAGTAGCCCCTCTTCTTATATATTTGCCGCCTTATGTTTGCTCACTAGCGTGTGACGCTTGCTTTGGTGTGCGCGTGCCTACTGTGTTGGCTTGCTTGCTGTGTGCAATACATGAGATACTATAATGTGCATGCTATCATTGTCATGCTTGCGGGAGACACTATTGTCAAGCCTCGAGTATATTATCGGGGTCTTAGTCACTTAACATGTGTGGGTCGGAACGAATGGGAGAGGCTAACTTGCTTTCTTAGAGGAGTTACGCAAGTGCCGCGCGGTCTGACAAGGGTGAACTTGTCGGCCCGTGACAGTTGGTATCAGAGCCCTGTTACTAGTGTGGAACAGGACCACCATGTTGATCATGATTGTTGCACCATGGATAGAGTTGATCAAGATTCCTCAGGCTAAGTCGTTTGGTGCGCCAGAGACAATGGGAAAAAGTGACACGATTGGGTGAATTCAAGTTTTCTTATCTCATCCGTCTGTTGGACTTGTTGGGATGTCTTGCACTCCATGGGTGCATGCACTTAGTGGTTGTTGTGAGTATAGCCAACATACTTGGGAGCACTGTCAAAGAGTTGGCAAGAGTGGGTTGCAAGAGGAAATCACTGCAACCAAGTGGGATGATGGAAGATGGAGGCCAGTCATGTGAGCTTATTGAGATGTGAGATGCCAAAGGAACTTGAGACATGGGGAAAATACTTCCGAGTAGTAGAGACTAGCTTGGTGGAAACTAAAGGACAAGATAGCTACTATGTGAAACTCATCAGAGGATGAGAACGAGTTATGAAAGAGAAAGATCATGAGAACTAGTCTTGCCTAGAGGTGTGCCATCTACACTTGAGTAGAACTCGAGCGAGAGTTGTGAGGTTTATGCTCTTGGAAGATTAGGCATGCTGGTATGGGACTAGTGATGAAAAAAGGAAGATTTTGAGAACTAGTCTTACCTAGAGTTATGCCACCAACACTTGAATGGAACTCAAGCTAGAGTTGTTTGGGGGGGGGTTCAAGCTATTGGAAGATTGGGCATGCTAGTATGGAACCAGTTATGAAGAAGGAAGCTTGTTGAAGCAGCGGACATACAAGATGCTCTTTGCACACGTGTTGGTGTTCAGGCCTTGTTGGGAAAAGAGGTGTGGCCTTGTTCCCTTAAGGTGCATGATAGTGGATGCTTGTCAGACTACATCACATAAAGTCCCTCGAGCGGGAGTGGTGGCCAGTCTTGCAAGTTGGGCCAAGTGAGAAGTGGGGGAGAGGATCAATGGATTCTATCTTACTCCACTAGTGGATAATCATTCTGAGTAGCCAACAGTGGGCTAAGGGCTAAATTTGAAGATAACTTATTGAGATAGAAACTTGTGGCATTGCAAAAACAAACTAACTGGAAAGATAGTTTTGAGTGCGAGGGCGGAAATTGATACCTCTCATAGTTTCAAGTCTGTAGCAGCAGCCGATGGGTTTGACTTGAAGTAGAGAGAAACTCAAGTCTCGTGGAAGCTGTGCCTTGTCGACCCATGATGAGCTGCCGAGGCTCCTCAAATTAGTGAAAGTTTAAGGTTGGTTTACCTAAGCTACTTGTAGCATAAGGCAACCCTAAGTCGAACCAAGAGATTATTCTAAGTAGTGAATCAGATTTAGGAACATGTAAACAAGGGGGTTTGTTTTGTAGAAGTGATTAACATAAATTGATTAAAAGTGGTAAACCTTAAGGAAAACAACCAATTCAAGTCTAACTGATTCTGATTTTAATCCATCATTGATTTTAGAGAATCTATTCAATTATTAACCTAGTTCTTGGCCTTTAAAACACATCAAGAAGCCTTTCAGTGCTCTATGGATATCCACTGGTTAAGCAACCAGAATTCGGATCAACTAAGACTAAATGAATTAAGCACTCATTCAAATCTAGTTTAACCTAAGTCCAGAATCCAGCCAAGGGTAATTAATCCCTCCAAAAGCTTAGAAACATTAATCAACCTTTAATTTCCTCTTTTATCACATGTAATTAAGCAATCAACACATGAAAATCCAAATCCGAATTTAAGCAATTCAAACAGAATATTTCAGAGGAAGCAAAGAAGTAGATTAACCACTAAATGAATAACAATCAAAACATAATCTCAGAATTAATAATCAGAACAGCCAAAACCTAGATTGATTTTAGTATTCAGCCCTCCATCAACAAGAGGAACCAAGTTTACAAAATATCTAGAGAGGAAACTTAGAAACTAAGAAAACAAGAAAAGCTGTCTAAAAATATCCTAAGTGTCTAATACAATTTCGGCTGCCTCTTTCTGAAGATATAGACTTCCAAAAATACATGCACACCCAAACTGCCCTTAGAGCACACTTGTTCCCATGGGCCTTAGCTTTCATTGGGCTTTGGTTTGGGCTCAATTGGACTTGTCATGAAGAAGTTAGGCCCATTTAAGTGCCAATAGGTTTTTGGAACCATCAGCCAACTTCGACAGGCAATAAGACCATCTAAACTATACAATTTTTTTAATTGGTCTTCATAAAAATTGAATCTCTGCATCTTAGCTTTCCAATGGCACCATTTTCAAGTGAATATGACATATACAGCTCAAGTTATGATTCAAACACTGCATGCGGGTTAGGATCCTACGACAGAATGTCTTCTCTGGCTTCCAGGCTGCATATGACCAGCTAGACATCCAAATTAGATTTGGAGCTCTGAATCAAAGTTGTAGATATTTCTCTTAGCTTTCCTACAAGGTAANCTTTCCTAAAAGGTAAGATTCAAAATTATTAGATGTCCAGAACTCAAGTTATGCATGAAAAACAGAGAGTGCATAAAATGCCCAGTAATGCTGAAAATACATTTAGGCCCAATTAGATCCAAACTCATAAAATGTGGCCCAAACCCAATCAAATAGGCCCAAAAAAGGTTTAAGAAGCTAAATATAAGGGTTAAATACTATATAAAAAGTGTGTTCATCAACCCATGAGGTATAGAGAAACCCTGGATCGTGGTATAGGTTAACACTTTCATAGTTGTTCAGATTGGTTGTTATAGGATGGTTGGTCATCAAATTCCTCGTGGCACGTCAAGTTATGTTTGTTCTAGGAATTTTTGTTTGCCACTCGTGCAGGTGTTGGAAAATCCTACTTTGGGCTGAAAATATGTAACCGAAAGGACCAAGCCTATGTTCGTCTTGCAATCCATGAGGGAGTTCAAGGGGCATGAGTCTACAATGGCAGCAGTTCCTTTAGGGTGCAAAATATCAGAAAATGAAGACAATAGAGTTATGCTTCCAGAAGAAGGGTTGTTGAGGACCTTCACAGAAGTGGAGACTAACAAGCCCTCAGAAAGATTGTGCAAGGCCAGGCATGAGACCCTCTCAAGAAGAGTCCATGAAGGATGGCCGTATGAAGATTAGTGAGGCCGCAGAGGCATTTGATTGAGAGATGATCAAGAAGACGGTTCTGCAGCTCGACATCATGTGACAAGGGAATCCAAGAGAGGAAGGCCCTATTTGAAAGATGGGCGTGCAGAGAACCTAGAGATATGGTGGTGAGGGTGAACCACGCCAATCCGTTAATGAAGAAAATAGTTCTGTTGCTTGACATCAAGTGATAAGATGAGGGAATCCAAGAGTGGAAGGCCTTATTCATGGGATGTGCTTGCAAAGAACCTAAAGGGTTGGCAGTAGGGGGTGAACCATGTCGATCCACTAACGGAAAAAAAAACTTAGTCGTAGGGGAGCTTGTGACAATAACACTATGAAGTGGAGGACAGTGGTCCGAACAATGACCTTAATGCAGGAGTGCATTGAAGGAAAGAGAGAAGAGACAACTAAAGGCCGAACCATCATCAAGGGAGACTTGCGGAGGGTGCTCCAGACGGGATACCGTGATGTGTTGCGGTAAATCAATGGAGAACTGAAGGCCAAACCATCATCAAGCGAAAATTGCGAAGGGTGCTCTAGAAGGGGCTACTGTGATATGTTATGGCAACCTATTGAGAATTTTGTGCCATGAGGGCAAGGGTATGTGAATCGCATGGACGGTTAGCCCCACTTTTCAACTATCTTGTTTGTCAGCAGAACGTAGCAGAGAGAGATCTACGGGGCCAATGGTGTCACTTCATGCAATAATAGACCTTGCGAGAGTGGTTTCTTTGCGAAGGAGGGGAAATTGATTCCGGCATTGAACTACTATATGGTAGATGAGGCAGCCTATCATTTTGTTTTGTTCTTACTTTTGCTCGGGTTACTTGGATAAGTTGCTCGAGCCAGCTACTAGTGGGATATTTCCTAAGTTCCCAGCGGATTCGAAAGGAATTCCTTAAGAGTTCCGAACCTCTGGGTTGGACAGAAGCAGAAGATTGAGTCCAACCTGCACATCAGGCCATATTTTTGTTTCGGGAGTCGAAAGAAAGACACTGTGACTAATGGAGAACTTCTTTATGAAATCATTTTACAAGTTATAGGTGGTCATTCCTTACACATCGGCGGAGTTACAAAAGATGTCAACCCGAAAGTTCGTCAGTTCACCGAAATCGCAGCAGAATTTGACTGAAAGTACTTAGAAGCAAGAGTGCTTACAAGGAAGGAGTTGAACCGTGGACGAAGACCTTAGAGCTTAATCTACAACTAGCAACTTGGAGGAAGATGTTACCAGAGGGAGATGTCAACCTTGTCAAGTGAAGAAGGTCGTGCGTGCAGCTAGCCCACAAGACCTAGTTTCAACCTCAGCGAGCAGACGGAGTTGTTCAACCGTGGGAGATTTTAGCCGTTCAAGTGGTGCTACCTCAGAGCACCCACAGCAGTTCTGGTGAAGTTGAAGATGCAAGAAGAGACACAAGACCAGCAAGAGGAGACTAGCAGAAGTTGAAGATCTCAAGCAGCAAGTCGAAGCCTCAAGCAGCATGCAAGGAGTGACACAAGACTCGTAAGAGGAGACTAGTAAAAGTTGAAGATCTCAGGCAGCAATCAAAGCCTCAAGCAACAGGGTCAACGAGGACATCGACCAATCAAGTGGGGGAGAATGTCACGGTCCGCAAACGTGACAACTAGATTTCGGGCACCTAGACAACTCCAATTGATTTCAAACTTTGCAGAGAGGTAAAGAGGAGTCTAGAGAAGCCCCACACTGAATTTGAGCCCAAACGGAGCACTGAATAATTTTTGCCATTTTTGTAAAGTTTGGGGGTATTTTGGTCTTTTCACTTCACTACGCTTGTCCAATGCGGGTGTTCAGTACATGGCCGCAGTACATGGCCGCGTAGTTCGTGAATTTAGATGAATTTACATATCTCTTAATTAATAGGCGTTTTGATACCCGGAACTCCAAAAAGATGTCTTATGTTGGGTGGAAAAAATGATGTATTCTCCTTCCGGGAGGGAATCTGCAAATTAAGGTCTTCAGGGGGAGGGTGCCAGGTGACCCGGGGTGGGCCTTGGTGCCAGCATAGGGGTAGGCTTTGTGTTGCTATTTACTTCCCTTACACATTGCCAATGTATTGTATTGCACTCATTTCTATCAATAAAAGGAGTAGCCCCTCTTCTTATATATTTGCCGCCTTATGTTTGCTCACTAGCGTGTGACTCTTGCTTTGGTGTGTGTGTGNCCCGGGGTGGGACTTGGTGCCAGCATAGAGGTAGGCTTTGTGTTGCTATTTACTTCCCTTACACATTGCCAATGTATTGTATTGCACTCATTTCTATCAATAAAAGGAGTAGCCCCTCTTCTTATATATTTTCCGCCTTATGTTTGCTCACTAGCGTGTGACTCTTGCTTTGGTGTGTGTGTGCCTACTGTGTTGGCTTGCTTGCTATGTGTAATACGTGAGATGCTATAATGTGCATGCTATCATTGTCGTGTTTGCGGGAGACGCTATTGTCAAGCCTCGGGTATATTATCGGGTGCTTAGTCACTTAACATGTGTGGATCGGAACGAATGGGAGAAGCTGACTTGCTTTCTCAGAGGAATTACGCAAGTGCCGCGCGGTCTGACAAGGGTGAACCTGTCGGCCCGTGATAGTGTGCTAGGCCAAGAGCGTCAATGCACTTCAATTCTAGAACATGGAGTGGTGAGCTTGCGGGAAGGTGCTGGTGTGCTTAGAGACATGCACTCTTGTGCGTCCATCTGCCTTGTGTGCGGATAGAAGCATTGTTGTGCTTGCTGCTCAACGCAATGGTGCTGTGTTTCTGGATAGACAGACACTTCTTCTTTGTCTCAGCTATTTATTGTTCTAAAACACTGGAACTATGGACTACATCAATCCAATCTAAAAGTTATAACAACCTATATGATGAAGAAACCAAGACTAAAATTAGAACCAAAATTGCCTAAAGAAAAATCACTTTTCTAGTTAAGCATTTAAATATAACATAATCAAGATGTGCATTACAGTGCTTAATTAATGCCATATACAATACAACTATGAAAAGAAATATTTCTTTTTGGTGGGGGTGGGGGTTAAGGAACTAGTTAACATTTCATTTCTATAACACAACCATGCACAATTGCAATGACTTGAACCTCATTCTAAAAAATTCTTACATGTTGTAAGAGTAAATGAATTCAATTATTTTAAATTTAATATATAGTTAAACTTTGGTTTAAGCCATTCTTTATTGTATAGCTTCTAGTGGTCCAAAAACTATATATTACACGGAAAGAGAGGCAAAGTTGAGGCAAACTCATAATGCTAAAAAAAAATTGTCAAAGTAAGTTAAAAAGAAGTCAACCATCTTCACATATGAGCTATACTGAGTCTTGTTTATAGAATAAACCAACCACATCAAAGTATTGACATGTGTAATACAAGGTCATTCTCATGACTCACTTCAATGGACTTACTTCCTACCTATAAGTTTTATACATAATTTGCTAGGAGTTAAAGAACTAAGTAGCAGGAACAATACATGGCCACCCAAAAAATATAAGCCATTACATCATAGTTCCTGAAGCAAGGTAGCCTCATTGGTAAACAATTATGGTATACCAACTATAGACTAAAGTTTGTATATTTTCTGTTAATGGCGAAACAAAAATCTATTCAACTGAATTTGAAATAGAGCAAAAATCCGTTAAACTACTATCCTGCACCAAAAATGATAGTAGTTAGTCAAAGATTAAAATGCAACTTTGTAGGGCAATGATGCATTAAGTCAAGAAAAGTTTTTGATTTCATAATAACTTCCTCTCGCTTGCTGTTATAGTCACCCAGTACAAGTTGCACAACAAGTTTCATCCTATCATAATCAAACATAGGCTGCATATGCAAAAGGGAATGAAATTTTATTACAACATATCGATTTAATAAAGTAACAGTCAACTAATAAGTATAAGAAATATTTGCATTTCCTCTTATCCAATAGTGTATTCACTTCATTCATGTCCTTGACTCATCCAAGTTGTAACTCATATCTCACAATCATAACTATAATTGAAATAAATATATAAACGACCTGAAATAAGTGATGACTATGCAGTGAAAAATATTCAACATGAAAGGTATATAATTAGTAATCTATTAACAATATTCATTGAGTTGGACATTCCCTTCATCAGATGCATCATGATTATTTCCAACAAGTAATGTGAATTTATGTAGCTTAAGTGGGTCATAACACTAGTTGTAAAAAAAATTTATCCTTAAACATAATCTTCATAAATTGTGCCTGCCCAATTTATTACATTTTAGTATTCGAATTCAGCATTGCAAATTTAATTTGAACCATGGTTTCATTAGTCAAAATCAATAAATAGAACTTGTAAATTACTCACAAGCTTGTAAATTTGGTAATATCTAGTGGACCTCATCTCCCATGAAGGAATAGAGTTAAGATAAATCATTTTCTCTTCATCAAAGTTTATAATTAGTAAATACTAGTGGTTGCCACCGTCATTAATTTTTTTACACAACTTTAACAAGTGAAATACAACTTATGCAGATTATTCACAGTAAATGAATGATAAGGAAATGCTTTACCTTGGAAAGACTATCAATGAAACTCATAGAGATAGGCTCATACTTGTTTATTGCATTCCCCACACCATTATTTTTAATGAATGATGTCATTGCATGTTATTGCATCATAAAAATGGATATAATGAATCAAAATATTGATATTGCAGGCATTAACCTAGAACAAGTAAATAATGACTTGATTAAACTAACCAAGAAATATGAGGGCATGTACCAAACTTTTGTCTTGTCTCCATTCCTTGTATTTTTTTGTCAATTGACATGCAAACAACAACAGAATTTGGATAAAGAGTCCTTAAATATAAGCCATGTTAGTCATTAAATTAGATGGTGTTCCATGCATTTTAAATGGTGCATTGTTACTATAATTTAGAGTGAGGAATGGATTTACATCACTATCAATCCAATTTCCAAGCTTTAAGCACTTGAATGTAGACCGATGAGCATAGCCTCCATCACATTCAATTAGTATTTTCCTACATTATGAAGTTTATTTATATTAAAAGATCAATTAGGACTAGTTGGCTAGTATTAATGATAAATATATTTATCTTTTTCTCGTAAATAAATAGTACCTATCCTTTTGGGGGAATTCAATAACATTCACAAATATATATGAAGCAACAATAAGTTCTTCAACTGTTAGTGACATGCAATTTTTTAGGCTGAATGTGAACTTTAGACCCTGTGAAATAGACTTTTATAATAAACACACTACACAACTTATAGAAATAACCACGTTGAAGACATTAATAAATATACTTTGGGGAGAAATTTGTCAACATCTATTGCTTCTAATTTGATGTTGGCTTTGTGTTCATCACTCGATTTCTTCCCCCAACTGCATTGCCTTATTTTTTTTTTCCTTGCTTACAGATGTGGCCTTCTCATATAGGTGTTGGACTTTTCTTTTCCCTCTAATGTTACCACTTTCATTGTTATCTCCGAATAGCTGCTTCCCGCATCTTTTCTTTCTCTGATAATAATATTTAATGAGTACAAGAGTGTTGAAATGGATGAAATCTGTCATCGAATTTGAGGAAGAAAAACTAGATTTTTTCTTACTTGATTGACATTGTACAATGCATATGTCATAGCCTTTGTTGGTATCCTCTGTTTGGTGGTATTTGTTTTTTCTTCACAGGAGTTAGTGAAAATGGTGTCTCAGGAAAAGAATACTCATCATATGATGAATAAAAACATTGACTTGGCATACATGAGCCTTTGGCTTTGTTAGAAGGAATAGGATTCCATTTTTCCCCTTTGTTATCTTCAACTTCACACGTAGGTTGTCATTTCTTTAGCTTCTTCAGAGTACTTTGCACAGCAGGAGTAGTACAATGCATAATTTGTACATCATCATCCTTTACAGTTTTATCTCCGTCTTTTAACCCATATTGCTCAGTGTGCAATTTCGTCCTAGGTATTACTGAGTTTATATGAAGTTCATGTGTTGGGGGATTGACAGTCAAAACATCTCACAAGCTGTCTATTTCTTTACGTATGAAATTGATTGAATCATTATGCTTTCTCAATAAGGACATAACCTCATCCTAGTTTTACAAATGGACAAATATTAAGTTCTTAGGATATGATCCCTTATGTAACTAAGTTGAATATGAAAGCTACATGTCTTGAGATGATAATCCATGTTCATTACATACCAATTGTTTGTTGTTGTCATTTGAAGTAAGATTTGAAGCAGGATTTGAAGCCCAGTTGAAAAGTTAGTTCCTTACTTGGATGAATATTGAAGAATCACTGTAAAAATGGTAAGAATATAAATCATATATCACTTAAAACTTGTAGCGTACAAGTATAAGAATAAAAAAATAGTCATTAACGAAATGACATTACTATTCATTAATGACTGCTCTTTTGGAGCATTGTTGACTGGCAACATCAATGCTTGAGCTATTATCAGTGGGGTTATCCATAGAAAGAGAAGGCTTTTCCTATTTCACATTCTCGTCTTTTTCACTTGCTTTAGTTGAACATGTATTACGACTGAAGTTTCTTCTTTTGGGTTGGTTAAATTGAGTTTCTTCAAGTGTCGAAACATCTGCTCTGCTGCCTTGTTAGTCATATATTGATGTGCATATCAGGCCATCTGTTTCCAAATATCTCAATTTGTGTGCTATGGAAAATGGGCTCAAATGGTTTGGAGGGAAAATGCCATAGGAATATGAGGGAGATAATATAGACCATTGGTTATAGTTGTTTTTGTGTGATGCTGCCCTGTCAGTAATCCTTATGCTGCACCTCCACTAAAATTTCGAACAAGGAACGTATACCTACTGAGATAAGTGCTAGCTGCTCTTATAGACTGTTGTGTGGTCACTTTGCTTAACTTTTGTCTTTCATTTTTTTATATTAGATATGGGAAATAGAATGTAGCTTAGGCCTTGAAGGAAGTATGTTGGGCTGAAACTAGAAGCATTTCTCTTTGCTTGGCTTAACTTTCCTTTTTCTTTTTTTTTTATATGATTTTGTTTTTAGTATGTAACTTTCTTTTTACCAAAAGCTGAATTCTGGCATAATTGTGGTCACCCTGTTACGAATGAAGCTTCTATAGGCAAAAGTATGAGTTTCAAATAAGCAGCTAGCACTTATCTCAGTAGATATAGGTTGTACAAGTAACTCTTTTTGTAATTTTTTATCGCCTTCCCACACCCGCCCACCCCCCCCCCCCCACACACATACTCATCAACTCCTATAGGACACTCTGTGCCTTTGGAAACTTGTAACCAGCTTTTGCACTAATTTAGTTCCATCCTCAAGTTGATAGCAGCTCCAGGTTGATTGATTTCAAATAAAAGGTCTAGAAACACATAGTAGCAAATTAAAAAAGTGATATTAAGACATTAAATTATAATCTTAATAACGTGATAGGACATACATAGAAGAGCAAATATTTTAAAGTTGAATAAATATAAAAGGCATAAACATTAAAGAACACGCAAAAGACCACTGACTGGTAGAGTGCAATGCTTGAGTGTAGAAGCTTTGGCAGCATCCCTTAGCGGTTAATTTGGTGGAGATTGGCCATTGCTACTTGTGTTGGACGAAGAGTAAAGCATTTTGCAGAGCTTTTTGTTCTCCTTTTGAAGTGCTTTGACACTATTAAGAGCAGCTTCATACTTATACTTGATGGAGTCCCTCTCAAACTATGCTCTTGATATAGCATGATAGTTATAATCCATGATACATACATTGCATACAATTAAAATGTAGTCAATGTCGGCCCTCGCAACATCTTCATCTGCCTTTTCCTTAGTTGGTGTTTTTCTACCTTCAAATATGCCTTTGTGTTCCAGAGAAAGTGTACTGTTCACATAACTGCCAAGCTGAAATCACTCTGAATGTTCTCCATCATATACTTTTTCATTGGCAAAGTCAAGGGGTGCAAGACCAAGCTTTAGACAAATTTTGCGAAGTCATTTACAAAGGTTAACACATTTCACAATCTCGTTAAGGTTAGTAGGTTCTGTGTAGTCGGATGGGCCCATGGAGAAGAGCGTTAAATTAACTAGTTTGCAAAGAAAGTGGAAGGTAGAAAGAATGAAGAAGGAAGATGTAGCTGAGTAGTGATGCATAAAGAATATGCTTCTGTCTATAAAGTTGAAAAATAAATTATGTAACATAAAGAATATTCCTTCACATGGTAATGGGAAGTGACAAGTCATGAAAAAAGCAAATTTGCATGCTATTGGGAATCTTATTTGGTAGAATATATTGTACATATTGGAGCTTTGTTCTGAAACAATGTTCTTGCACTCCTGTATATGCTTGAAAAAAATCTAAGGAGAATATAGTAATGAATACTCCTGTCTTTTGTAGTTTTTTTCTGGCCAATTGTTAATTTTTTTTATTTGGTAGACACTTGATTTGAAAGAAGCAAATTGTGGAGAGTTATTTCAACACTAAAAGCATGGAGGTAAGCATTGTGTCCTAACCAAAGTCCTTTAGTGGCAACCGAACTAGGTTGCAACACTGATGCTATATATAGTGGTTCTAATAATATCACCAAAAATAGAGGCAATTGATATCACAATATTTGAGATAAGCACACACTCTTGAAACTCTAAGTATGGATCTTTTCTTATGGACTGAAGCAAGGGACTTTGAGCTCCTACGAGTTGCTTCCCATTCAGACATACTTGAGGGACGGATGCCTTTATCTCAATGCCATGCACTAATGGTTGTGACTCAAGACACCATCCAACACATCATTCGTAAACCCATATCCACTCGGCAGGTTAACAATAGACTGCTGATCTTAAAAGAAAAATGCAAATTTTGGACCGAGGTGTTAAAGTCAAATGAAATGCAATGGGACAGTAGCAGAAATAGGTATTTTGGCCCTCCCTAGGCATGGAAGATCCTGGAAGAGGTTAGTGCGCCCCATGTAATTAGCCCATTAAAATTTAGTTTTTCTGTATTTATTTCCAACGAAAGAACTCACTTGTGAAACCATTATTCATGTTAGAAGTGGCCAATGTATTATCATGACTTGGTGCAAGCTTAGAAGGAACATGCCCTTCATTTGGTGGCGCAGATGTTTAAGACATTTCGAGTGAATCAGGAAATTCAATGAAATGGAGGAATGACATTTAGAAGGGGCATGATGCAGTATTGTTTGTTGAAATATGTTGTGTTTAAAATTTTTAATGTGTTTACGTTTACATCTAGTTGAATATGAGGTTGTTATTTTATGCTATCATTATTTGATAGCATAGTGAGTAATGTTAGGCAAATCAATACTGTTGGAGATCATCAATAAAAAATCATTTCTATTTCATACTATTTTCATGGTTAGTAGCTAAATTAAGATAGTAGTTAGAAGATGGTGACATTTTTTTCTAAGAAAAAATAACTACTAAATTTCAGACGATTATACTCTCAATAAGTGGAATATATTTATACTTGAATTGGTAAGTATTAGGAATTCAATTATAATAATTGCCAAATATCAATAGTGTAAGTTAATTTTTTAGAATGAAGAAACCAAGGGAGAAGATAAAACTTAAAAGTAATAGCATTTTGTCCTTTTCCATGAACACAACCAGTATGACATGCACACTATAAATGAATGTCATTTCTACTTCTGCTCTAAGTAGGGTCAAAAGAGCTGAGTTTTGGGAGAAAAGGTATACATTGATATAAAAAGAGAGAATAGACTTGAACCAACAACTGCATATGTAACAGGAAGTAGATGTTTTTTTTCATTTTTTATTTTTCAAATATTGAATGAGTAACTTAATAATCTATAGTGGACCCCACGAGATATTGATAGATATAGCTGAGCTTATAAATTGGGTTTGCATTTATTGAGAGCCTGCCCAAAGAAAAAGTAGTAGTTTCCATCTCAAGGAATTCACTATGAGGCCAGTGGGTGGAGGCAAACAAAAGATATATGTAGTGTTTTGTGGTAGAGAACCAAGAATTAATTCAACATGGAGAGAGACACAGTTGCAAGTTAATTATTTTAGTGGTGCCTCCTATCAGTCTTTCAAGAGTATGGAGGAGGCTGAAGCAGCTTGGGCACTATACGGGCTATGTTGGGAGCCACCACCGCCACCACAAAGGTTGAATGCCCATCCAACTTCTGAACATGAACCACTAATGACAGCAAACGTTGATGTTGTCGTTAATGCAGAAGACTTGGTGGCCATAGAGCATCCCCAAGCTCAGTTGGAAATAATTAGCCTTGTGGGAGCAAAAACAAAACAACCAACTGTTCGCGATGGTAACAATGGCGTGGAAGGGAATAGTTGTTGGTTTTTTGGGTGACGGTGTTAGCAATGTTTGTGAGAAGATATTTGAGGTAGTAGACAAGCAGGTCAAAGATGGGTGAAAGTTACTTTTTTATGTTATTTATGTTGTATCTCAGTTGTTCATGGTGGTAGTTTGTTCATTAAATTAGTAAGGTGAATTTTGTTATCTACTATGAAAGTATCCAACGTGGCGATGTATGAGTATAATTTATTAAATATTGGTATAAAGGTTAATGGAAGTTAATATTCAAAAAATGTAGTAGTTATACTTTTTTGTATTATGTCACTTTTGACATTATTAATATTACCAAGCTTATACTAAAATCACATGTGATGATATAAGTGAGATATAAATGAGTGGCTGCAAGGAAGAAAAATAAAGAACAAACATCTTCTTATGCGTGTCCAGGGGCTTGTTCTTATCAAGAAGTGCTGCAAGGAATTGAGTAACTATGCCACTGCTAATGTCAGAATCACGTGAAGGAAGAAAAGAATGGAAGAAAAGAAAAGAGTCAGACCAGCTATAGTGATTATTCTGTAGAAAAGAAAGCAGTCGATCTATAACACCAGCTATAACTGCCTCAGTATACAGCTATCTCAGTAGGTTCGTGTAGAAGAAGGAAGAGAAAATGTTTGATATATCACTTTAAAAGTGTAATTAAAATATAATAAACTACATAAAAGGTTTAACTAAAACTTAGTTTAAATTTAACTAACTAAATTTTAAATTGTATAATTTAGATTGTATGTGATGAGATATATTTAAAAAGCTACAACTTAACATCACTTGAGCAAAAAATATTGAGTTAGAGTTGAGTTTTGAAAAGAAAAACAGAAGCCAATTTCTAAAAAGCTTTAACTTTCGCTTTATGATGATAATTTAATTTAAAAAAACAAATAAAAATGAGGGAATACAGGAAAGTGGTTCTCATGGTTCAGAGAGCTACCACGCAAGCAAGCCAACCAAACCTTTCCCATTTTTTGACTCCCTCTCTCTTTTAACCAAGCCTAACCCCTCTCTCATTTAATATTTCTTTTCTTTCATTATCAATAGCACCCTGTGTAATTGAAACATCACACACTTCTGGAAATTTTTCAAGAGGAAACTACGTGCGTTGGCAGTTCCTCTAAGTGAACACATCTTCCAAATTTCCTCATCTAAACAAACCATTCAACCTGTGAAGAATGGTGAGCTCATCAAGAAGGCCAGCAATGACTGGCAGAGGACAAACTGGAAATAACCTATATTCCAAAGAGTTTCTTAAATTATATTGGGTCCAAAATATTGTCGAATTTTCATTCCTAACAGAGTGGTAAGTAAAAAAATTTCTTCCGTCGCTGTTTATCTTTATATGTTAACATTTCCCTCCTATTATCTCATTCATTCTAAGTTGGGTAAAAAAATTTTATAGGACTTACCTCTCAAGTTCATGGGGATATGGGGCCATGAACTTGGCAGAGACTAGATTAATTGACCTAATGAGAATACAATAGATGGTGAATGTGACAAGAAATTTATATGGTTCTATTTACTTCATTCGTGGTTGGAAGAAAATTAAGAGGCGCTATAACATTGAGCATGACACCAAGAAGACATTCAACTACATAAATAACTTAACATTTACATTTAAAATTTTTTAGCCCTCCACCATGCAAGTGGACTATGATATACTGCATGGGCTAAATGAAATTGGACATGAGAGAACATAAACCTAAGGCTGAAGATGTTGGACAAGATGGCCCTCGCAACAGAGATATGGTCATACAGATCACCAACAATAAAAAGAAGGAACTAAACCTTAGAATCTTTAGGCATGATAGGGGAAATTTGCTCTAATCTTTCGCTTGCAAGTTTTGGATTTTTGTTTTGGTTGTCTGCTTCTGTGAGGCCAAATCCTTTTTATTTCTTACATTGTACGTATATTATGCATGTATTGTATAATACGTTATGTTAAATTTGCTGGGATGAAGATGATTATGTTACGTTAAATTTGTAGATGTCATGTATTGTATTAGAAAATACAGAGTTCAAGTTTTATAGTGAAGAATTGGGCATTTGGAACGATTGAGGCAGAAAATCATACCAGTTGCCCCAATTCTATAGCGCCTTAACACTAGTTTTTTGGCTTATCTCATGCTAGGACAGAAACCAAGTGCATCGGCGGTGGCAAGGACGCGCAGCAACGCCCTAGTGTGCACGCAATGAATTCCCAGCCAGAGACCAAGCGCACTAGTGCCCATCTGCCTGGTGCCCCAGCGCCGTTGGTCCAAAAACTCATCGCTCCAACACCCACTCACAAGCGCCACTGCGCTTTAGCTTCGCGCGCAGCATATTAAGGCGTTAACAATGAGAACAAGAATAAAGAAGGCTGGTGGAGCCCATAGACTATAGTAATATAGAAGTAGGAAAAGCCCATATAAACGGTTTAAAATTTGGGTTATTAAAAGGCCTATATCAGATGGTTAATAAAAGGGCCATATGTCATTTTTAGGCCGAACATACATTGGTTAATAGAAGGCCCAAGTCTTATAGCTCAATTTAATCATGAAAAAGTAGAGACCATAGTTAAAAGTTAAAAAGATAGTATTATGCAACTCATTCATTTGTCCCACTTCATAACACTCATTTTTCTTTCCACCAACTGCACCTTCTACTACTAACGTACCAAGGTTGTTCCTCTGACAAAAGATAAATTCAATTGTCCCCAATTTGTGTTTGATCATTAGGATTGGAAATTCCCTTTACATTCTATTATTGTGTGATTGCTGCAGCTTTGTCACTGAAGGCGTACTTACACTATAATAACTAGTTCAGTATCCCAAGCCATCCTTCAAATGTTATCCATGAAGAAACAGGAATCAAACTAATTTCATATAAAAAATTCATGTCACGGAGAATTCCATACAGAAATCTAGCAGCAAGCGGTCTACTTAATTGCCCATATACAAAATGCTTTTGAAAACAAAGCTTGTTAAGCACAATAACATATTCATTAGAGTACATATTATCTATGAACCATGACTTCTTGAATTTCATTTCTTTCGATACGTGCTTCCAATTAAGCATAACCATGACAGTTTAAATTTTTGGATTTATCAGTTCATAGGCACTGGAAACTGCAGGATGCTAATAGCCTAATACATATATAATAGCATTTAAAAAATCATGGAGGTCAACCCAAGTAATCACGGTTGCTTAAGTTAGCACCTGTGCAGATAATATGAAAAATTGAGTTTCATGATGATTACATGTGCTCAATGTAGGTCTTTCAAGTAATCCTATTTAAAACTTAAAGACTACCCTTAATTTGAAGCAGATACTTGTAGGTACTCTCATGCTTCATAAGAACACACTCGCTCATTGTAATTTGATATATCAGATATGCAATTATAGGGTCAAGAAATAATGTTAATGCATTCAACTTCAACAAATAATACTTAAAAGAAAGTAAGTTCATAAATCTTTTATAAAGACTATTATCCCATACATTTGACACAAATTAGTCTTCATTACATTTGCTACTTTATTATAGTTCTTTACTGCACCATAGCATAAAAGTTACAACCTCACTACATCACTAAAATTAATTCATATTAAAATATTTATACAACTAGTAAAGTACTAGGGTGGTCATTTCTTTATTGTTGTATAGCATCTCCAAATAGTTATTTCTTTGTTCTTTGCAATTTAAGTCCAACATTAAGGTCAATCATAACTAAAAAATAAAGAAGTCATACAAATAATAATTTTTATCATTACAAATATTATCTCCAAAATTACCTTTATTGGTCTTTTAATATATTTATGCTCTCTAACATGGAAGGGACTGAAATTCATAGCTTTCTTCTTCTTCCTTTCAGCCTTCCTACACCTCTTAAAAATTTGTCCCATATAACCTGGCTGCGTCTAGAGTACAAAGGCCCCAAAATAGGTACCAGTGCAAATGGCACTCAATTGCCATTGGATCATCCACTTGGCTTAATCAATGGCTCTAATAGTTTGACCACCTACTTGGTTATCAGGTCTTTCTAATAATAACATAGTAGTTTAATATTTTAGTTAAATTATAGATTGACCCTATTTATCAAAATCATCTTTACCGCACCTTCCCAGTCCATGAGAAGTCTCCATGACTACTGCTTCAGTTCCGAGAACAACAGAAAGGGAAAGAGATCTCCTCGCCTGCTTCGTCGTCTACCTCATCAACCATGGGAACCCAGTCAACTACTCTGCCATTTGAATCGATTTTTTGGATCATTTGAATCGATTTCCAGAACCGAGGTCGGGGAGGTTGCCGTCGGCGTCGGAGAGGGTGAGACCCACTTGGATGAGGTTCAAGGCGTCGACGTTGGACTTCAAGAGGCGGTAATGATCGGAGGGGTGAATTGGCAGAACCCAACGGGTTTTGGATTTGGAACTTTACTCATCAACATAGTATAAAGCTTTGTGTAGAATTGGAATCAATTTCCCTTTTTTGGATTGACTGGTATTGGTGCCTGGTGGAATGAGCGAGGAGATCCTTAATTATTTCTTCTTGTTGTGTGATGTCTGTGTGAAGTGAAGAGCAGAAATTGAAGAAGAAGAAAGAGGCGTTGGAATGACGGAGGAGAAGAGAAAACGTGTTTTTGGTTAGAGAAGAATAAAAGTAAATACATATATTTTATGAGGCTAAAATATAATTAATTATTTTTAGGCAAAATTCAGTCATTCCATCTAGAGTGTACACATGGCTTCATCTCAACCATTTATCATCATTTGTACTGGTACCCATTTTGGGGCCTTTGTACTCTAGACGCAGCCTTTCCAAATTTGCAACTTTCTTTTCCCCTCCCGCATCTCCACCTCCTTCCTCACACAAAATAATGATCTCACCCTTCAAATATGTCAGCATGTCCTCCACCAACTCCACTCTATCTGCAAGAACCTTTTGTTTGGCTAATTCACATGCAAATATTAGTAATTATTTTTATAATACCAATAACACATTTACTCAAAGGGCCTTTTTTATTACCTCACATATTTGCCTATCACATCAATGACCATTTTTTTTAACACAACTCGATCGCATTACAACCTTTGTTAAAAAAAATTAGCATATTAAGATGACAATCATACCAATAATGTCATTCTCACGATATAAAAGGACACAAAAAACCCAATCACAACTTGCTTACCTCGGTGCTCTGAAATCCACCAACAATGTTTACCCTCTGCCTAAAAATATGCACTTCATCTTGCCTGTAAATTGAAATTCGAGGGAACACACCAAGCAAGGGAGGTCCATGCTCACCAATTTCAATATAGTCCATGTACAATACCTATTCACATTGTTGTCACAACAAATGCAAGGTAAATAGCATGTTAGACTATTTAATTATTTACAAAGCATAAATAATATAGACTTCAACTTTACGTTGTCGTGCCATTAAGAAGAACAAGCACCCGTTCACATTGCACGCAGTACTTGACTTAAAAAACCTTATCCCTTCAATAAAAAATTCCAACACCAACTTGCACTTTTTTTTTGGAACTCTCTCTATTTCTTTCAATGCCCCAATAAATGATCGAGGTGTACACAAGTTTGATGTTGCAAATAAAAAATAAGAAAATACAAATAACATAAATTTAACTTTAAATTCATCTTCACCCAAATTAGGACCTTTAGCCATTTCTTTCAACTCANATTCTATTTTAAGCTAACATCCAATCTTTCTCTATGTGTTTCAATGCTCTTTATCTCTATTTTTTTTGTTTGTTGTAGTAATTTTATTTCACAATATCTATTTCATTTTAATATATCTCTCTATTCCATTATATTATTACAATCAAAATGCTTAACAATCTGTTCTCCTTCCTCCATCTCCAAAGGCAACAAGGTATGTTCTTTCCCTGTAATTTTTGGGTTGTTGTGTTTTTGTTTTTTGATATCTATTTGATTCATATTTGGCTGCGTCTAGAGTACAAAGGCCCCAAAATAGGTACCGGTTCAAATGACACTCAATTGACATTGGATCATCCACTTGGCTTAATCAATGGCTCTAATAGTTTGACCAGCTACTTGGTTATCAAGGCTTTCTAATAATAACATAGTAGCTTAATATTTTAGTTAAATTATAGATTGAGCCCATTTATCAAAATCATCTTTATCGCACCTTCCTAGTCCATGAGAAGTCTCCATGACTACTGCTTCAGTTCCGAGAACAATTAAAGCAATTCCGCGAACAACAGAAAGGGAAAGAGATCTCCTCACCTGCTTCGTCGTCTACCTCATCAACCATGGGAACCCAGTCAACTACTCCGCCATTTGAATCAGTTTTTTGGATCATTTGAATCGATTTCCAGATCCGAGGTCGGGGAGGTAGCCGTCGGCGTCGGGGAGGGTGAGACCCACTTGGATGAGGTTCAAGGCGTCGACGTTGGACTTCAAGAGGCAGTAATGATCGGAGGGGCGAATTGCAGAACACAACAGGTTTTGGATTTGGAACTTTACTCATCAACATAGTATAAAACTTTGTGTAGAATTGGAATCAATTTCCCTTTTTTAGATTGACTGGTATTGGTGCCTGGTGGAATGAGCGAGGAGATCCTTAATTATTTCTTCTTGTTGTTGATGTCTGTGTGAAGTGAAGAGCAGAAATTGAAGAAGAAGAAAGAGGCGTTGGAATGACGGAGGAGAAGAGAAAACGTGTTTTTGGTTTGAGAAGAATAAAAGTAAATACATGAGGCTAAAATATAATTAATTATTTTTAGGCAAAATTCAGTCATTCCATCTAGAGTGTACACATGGCTTCATCTCAACCATTTATCATCATTTGTACTGGTACCCATTTTGGGGCCTTTGTACTCTAGACGCAGNAGCCTTTCCAAATTTGCAACTTTCTTTTCCCCTCCCGCATCTCCACCTCCTTCCTCACACAAAATAATGATCTCACCCTTCAAATATGCCAGCATGTCCTCCACCAACTCCACTCTATCTGCAAGAACCTTTTGTTTGGCTAATTCACATGCAAATATTAGTAATTATTTTTATAATACCAATAACACATTTACTCAAAGGGCCTTTTTTTATTACCTCACATATTTGCCTATCACATCAATGACCATTTTTTTTAACACAACTCGATCGCATTACAACCTTTGTTAAAAAAAATTAGCATATTAAGATGACCTCATACCGATAATGTCATTCTCACGATATAAAAGGACACAAAAAACCCAATCACAACTTGCTTACCTCGGTGCTCTGAAATCCACCAACAATGTTTACCCTCTGCCTAAAAATATGCACTTCATCTTGCCTGTAAATTGAAATTCGAGGGAACACACTAAGCAAGGGAGGTCCATGCTCACCAATTTCAATATAGTCCATGTACAATACCTATTCACATTGTTGTCACAACAAATGCAAGGTAAATAGCGTGTTAGACTATTTCATTATTTACAAAGCATAAATAATATAGACTTCAACTTTACGTTGTCGTGCCATTAAGAAGAACAAGCACCCGTTCACACTGCACGCAGTACTTGACTTAAAAAACCTTATCCCTTCAATAAAAAATTCCAACACCAACTTGCACTTTATTTTTGGAACTCTCTCTATTTCTTTCAATGCCCCAATAAATGATCGAGGTGTACACAAGTTTGATGTTGCAAATAAAAAATAAGAAAATACAAATAACATAAATTTAACTTTAAATTCATCTTCACCCAAATTAGGACCTTTAGCCATTTCTTTCAACTCAAATGCGCTCAGCACACCATTCCCCATTCCATACGACACACATACATTTAAAGCGTCCACAACACAGGTACTAATGTCAACCTCAATCCCTTTATTTCTAAGACCTAACACACGCTTCACATCATTAGTAGTCACATTAAACTTAAATCCATCAATATCTATTGTTCGTGTATCCACATCAAATTGCTTCACAGCCCACAAACAAACATTCATATTCATTTCTTTGCAATTTATTTTCATCAGTGAACCGAAACCGATTTAATACATGATTTCTCTCTGATGATTGTTTAATTCTCAGCATACTCACAAAATACGACCTGGATCACATGCACTCACAGAAATCTTCTACACACATTGATAATAAAAATTATATTTAAATTTAACTCAAGCTTTGTCATTACTAAAAAATAAACAATA
>QAOA01001247.1:0-17773 GCA_003255065.1 Cercis canadensis
TTTCTTTATTCAATAAAAAGTGGGTTCAAAACCAAAGAAATAATCTTTGAAAGTACATAATTTTTTGGGAAAAGTCCAAAAAACTCCCCTAAACTATACTCTTGTTGCACTTTATCCCTTATGCTTCAAAAACGTAGGAAAGACCTCCTTCAACTACGAAAATGTGCGTTTTACCCTCAAATACTAGATGGACGTCCATTAATGGACGGAAAGAATCACGTGTCTAACACGTGAAGTGTTTAATCTGGGCCATAGTGCAATTTATAAGAGTATAAATGAAAATAAATTTATGAAAAAAGTCTAAAAAAGTCTCATGAACTATACACTTTGTTGAATAGAGAAAAAAGTAAGTAAATAAAGTAAAATGAAGTGAAGAAAGAGAAAATAAAGATTTAAAAGGAAAATCTAAAATGATGAATTATTATAACTTGTTTTTTAAAGTCACAGAAGAAAGAAAAAGATGATGGTGGTGGAATGAATTGACAAACAATGTGTCATTTTACGAAAAGTCAAAATCTGCAATCAAAATGTATGGAAATGACTTCAAGACTACCATTATGAGTCTTTGTACATATGTCATTATCTTCAACCACGACTTGAATTATACGATTTGGACTCATCATTAGACTTCTATCTCACATATGTTTATGTAAACATGTCTTGATAGAATAGTTATCTTTGTACATATGTCATTATCTTCAACCGCGACTTGAATTATACGATTTGGACTCAACATTAGACTTCTATCTCACATATTTTTATGTAAACATGTCTTGATGGAATAGTTGTATTCATGGTGAACTACGAGTGAGCAGGAAATATAAATTCATATAAATAAAATTATAATGGCAATATATGCTTACAAGCTGAAAGTTCAAACAACTAACCCAATAAATCTTCTTAGAGTGATAACTATAAGATTCACGTGCCAACTAAGTGGATGGAGGGATATTGAAATTTCAAAAGAAAGTCTTTCAACTCTAAGTCTTCAACTAATTGTTCAATATTGCAATTTCTAATTTATCATGCACTTATAGCTAGCATCGGTAATATTTAAAACTACTCATGAAAAACATCAAACAATAGTTAAAAGGTTTATGGCCCCAAATAAAATCAACTAAAGCAAACCTCTTGACTCTCGCAAATAGGAAGGATCCCAAATAAAGACAAATAAGTAAGGACTACAACTTAAAATGTTTAATAAATTATTAAACAACTCTAGCTCAATCTTGGAATGATCCTAGAATAGCCACCACGTATTCAATATCACACTTAAAATAGCATAGTAACTAACTCCAAAACAATTTAATAGGTGCGGAAGATGAATCCAAAAAAAGTCTCCAATCAATGCTCAACGAAGTGTTGAAAATAAAGCAAAACAACATCCCTTTTATCTTGAAATAGTCACTAAAATAGCACCAAAAATAAACTAAGGGCAGCCATAGAAACAGTGCAAAAATGACATAAAAATAAGTCTAGGACAGAAACCAAATCACGCTCAAAACAATCACAAAATAGCACAGAACCAAGTCTATGATAACACAAAAGTTTTGTTCTTAAATTAGCTCTAAAGATAACCCTAGATTAGAGACTGAAAGCAACCCAAAATCCAGTAAAAAAATTCTTCAAAAATAGTCCAAAATAGTGAACAAAATTCTCCAAAAAAAGCCTTCAAATAAAGCATTAAAACAAGAAAAGAATTAACCTAAAACTCATACATCCTTATACCATCCAAAATGACATTTTCTGCAAATAGATTTCAAACCAATAAATGATTTATTATATTTCTAAATTCCTTTTTAAATAGTTTCAATTTTTTTCTATCTTTTGAGGAAGGAAAAATTAATCTATCATTATAATTCATTTGATAACAAATATTTCCTAATTTGTTTTTTCTTTTGTTAGTATCATTGTTTTATCTTATTTTTAAAGTTAATATCATTACATTAAACTAGTATCTCTTGATTAATACTTTTACTAATTGACAATCTAAAAAAGCTTCATAGACTTGTGTTAGAGATAATCCGTGATTTCATATGATATTTCACAATCGAGCTTTGAAATTTTCTGCAAATAGATTTCAAACCAAAAAATGAAATTTTCTTTCTAATAAGCTGCATTGCAACCATTTCTTAAAAATACTTTTGAAAAAAATACATACTTATACTATCTTTAATTTGAGAGTTTTTTACATCTTAGGTTCTTAAAGAATTCTAAATATTTTTCTTGAATTTAACAATTTTTTTAATTAATACTTCTATATAATTTGAATAATTAATATTGGGTTTTGTTGAATTTGCTACTTCTATCCCTTGATCTTCAATAATATAATTAACTATCCATCTAATTAGTTGTGACGTGAATCCGATAGTTATCATTCTAAGAAGATTTATTAAGGTAGTTATTTGAACTTTCAGCTTGGAAGCATATTCTGTCATTATAATTTCAATCACATGATTTTATATTTCTTGCTCACTCATAGTTCACCATGGGTACTACTATTCTATCAAGACAAGTTAACATAAAAAATGTGTGAGATAGAAGTCCAAATCATATTATTCAAGTCGCGGTTGAAGATAATGACATATGTACCAAGTCGCGTATTGGTAATCTTGAAACCATTTTATTACTTTCCAATTGCAAATTTTGACTTCTTATTTGAAAACCCAAAACTCATACAATGATGCATTGTTTCTAGATTCATTCCACCACCATCATCTTGAATCAACAATGCAGGACTTCCATCTTTTGGATTTAAATATTTGCCTACAAAGAAAAAACTTGCCACAATGTCATTTTGGGCCTCATCAATTGGAATATCGAAAAGCTTTGCTATGGCACTAAATACCCACTTATGTGAAGCTACATTCAAGTCAAGGAACATAAGGTTGATGTACATATTGTTTTATGTATTTTGAACAATAACTTTAGATCCAAGCTCATCATTGTAGTTTGTTGCTTTCTAAAACTTCCTACAATGAGGTGTGGCACAAATTGATCACGTGGAGGGAATGCCCATATCATCAACTAAGGCTAACCCTGCTCCAATACACTAGAGTTACAATGACCTATACTTTGATGTGGTAATGTTATACTACATGGAAACATGCAATTTGTGAATGACATTTGTAGTTGATAACCTCAAATTAATGGTTTTTAAGTTTGTTTGATATAATGAGATAAATTATATTTTCTGTCCTGTAAAATATGAAAATTTTGTTTTGATGCTAAATGCTTGCTACCTCAATGTGATATGGCATATTCATGTTATACCATAGAATCCCCGTAAACATAAATGAAAGATCATGACTAATAATAATTTTACTTTAATTACCTTTTTACCTTTTTTTTTTTGGTATAATTGAATCATGAAAAATTATGTCACATGTTTATATAGTTTCGGAAATGATGCAAGAGAATTATGATACATGACGAAGAGAGAAGATCAAACTGTGAAGAAAGAAAGAAGGAAACCACATCTGAGACATGAGATGGGCTTCCAAGAAAAATACCATAAACTTTGAATTCTATGAGCAGGCTTTGCCTATTTCCATTCTCCACAGTCTGAATGAGAATTGATCAAATTTTGACACATCATTAGCAAAACAAAAATTTATACAAACTAGGTATTAGTAGAACAAAGATTCGACTA
The DNA here is from genome assembly GCA_003255065.1 of Cercis canadensis. NCBI lineage: Eukaryota > Viridiplantae > Streptophyta > Magnoliopsida > Fabales > Fabaceae > Cercis > Cercis canadensis. Next base: position 3,653 of record QAOA01001247.1, read on the forward strand.
CATTTTTTATTTTTGGTTTAAGGAGCAGAGCAAAAAATTAAAAATAAAATAAAATTACGATTTAAACTAATTTCTCATTAATCTAACTCTCTTTTAAAATTTAATTCCTCAATAAATCATCTCCATATTAAACTACATATATTCCCTTCCAAAATGTTGTAATCCCACAATTATGCTAGTAAACATATAAATTGAAAAAAAATTATGGTACTCTTGATCTTTAATACCTGAATAAAAAATAAATATTTTGATAAATGACAATAACACCCATCCTAAATTCTGAATTGCCTCTGCTGCTAATTCTTTCAACGGTAGCTAGTAACTAATAGTCACACTCTTTATTTTTATTTTTTTAATGACATTCTCAATAATTTTTTTTAACCCTTATTGTAAGTGTAATAATAGCTTGTAGGCTTTAGTAATAATATAGTACTCTATAACACAAAACAAAATGAAAGTATATAATGCAAAAATCCTCTATGTCTTATATATTACAGATATTACTTATTAATTTTTTTAGATTTCTCAGTTTTTTTTTACTGATTATGTTAATACAGTGCAAAAATGCATAGTTGATAGAGTTGAATTATATGGTATAATCTTAAATTACAATCAATAATCTAATACCAACATATCAAACATTATAATTCAATATATCTATAATCTAACACAAAATAAAATTAGAGATTAATAGCATGCCAAAGACCTAGTTAAATGTCTATTACGAGCCTTGACATTACTTATAGAACTAGTGGTTTGAACTTGTCTTCCTACTGCCTAGCAGAGCAATAAGGGATAAGGCAAGTCTTTGTGTTTGCAACTTCCTTGCCTTGGTAATTTTCCCCCCACATTTTGATATTATTAATCCATTCTAGCAGTAGTGCTTCATTATCTACTAGGTTACATCATAGCCAAACAAAGAGCACCATTCACTTTTCTTTGTAACAAAGGTTAGGAATTATGGTTGTGATGACATCAAGTTCATATACCATAATCACAAATTTTACTTTTTGAAAAAAAAAAGTGAAAAGTAATCATCTGTATTATAGAACAAAATCATGAAAAGAAAAAAAAAAAGTAACAAATTCAGTTTCTTTCTACATATTAAATCTCAATTTGGTACATCAGTCTTGTATATTTAGTTCTACAACCATTCACACATGCACTACACAACAATATTATTCATTAAATTAGACATATACTATTAAGCAGTAAGTAAAGTCCAATTGAGCAATGGTCTAAGTGCGTATTAAATTCAACAATCATTACATTACAATTATAAAGTACATTTTACTACATAACATGCCACTATAAATAGCTTATATGCTTTGTGTTGTCCAATTGAGTAATTGTCTCATCTACAATGCTCTCGAATAAACATATGTCATGTAGGATAATAAGAAAATGAAAATCAATTAGTATTAGATGGTTAGACTCAATGAGAAGAATAAACATATAATAAGAAAATGAAGCACTTTTCACCTAAGAAGATAAGAGAAGTGAAAATGCTCACTAAATCTAGAGTTAATTAAGATTTGTAGAAGAAGCTCTATCTATTTTTTGTCAATAACAACAACATATGCATGTCATTATGAGAAGGTAAGAAAGAGAAATACAAACTAATAAGAAAGTTCTCATAAAAAAAAAAAAATTTGTTCATTAGATGTATAAAAAAAAAATCTACTAGTGGTTTAAAAAATTATATATATTAACAATTCTTTATCCCTGATTCATGTCTTCTTTAGTGAGCATAGCTTTCAAAAAAAAAGAAAGTATTTGGTACATTGGCATTTTACACAAACTAGTAAGATACCCCAATATATAAACAAGGGATTATAGATGCCTAATAATTTAAATATTTTCACAGTTTTTATATATACTTTGCATAACTTCAAATTTAAATACCAAAGATTTGAATTCTACATTTAAGATATTAAAGCTTCTTAAATAGCAGCATAAAAATTTTAATGTATGCCTAACATCTCTTAAAGCCTACACAACTTATTACGAAAAAAAAAATAAAGTCTAAACAACTTATGGCAGAGATATAATGCAAAGTTCCTCGCCTTATATATTGAGTAACAAATTTATTAGATTAAGGAAGCAATGAGAAGTATGAGTATATTACACTTACACATTTTAAGAAGAGTTGTTTTATCAAAAAATTTAGGGGATCATAGTCATCCCAATTCGATAAGTCAATTGTAATATCTACTTTTACTTCCTTCCAATTTGATGCGTATGTATATCCCTCACGAAACCTCTCCATCTTATAGCATTATGGCAAAGTTATATTTTCCAAAGAAGGAAAACCGAAGTCAACATTCCTTAAGTAAAAGCTTTTGAGACTTGAGAGAGAAACAAGTTCCAAAGTTTCCAGTATATTTAATGAAATTTCAACTCTTCCTTCTTCATCATCAACTTTGATTATTTCTTCAATAATTTGGCATCCTATTATCCTCATTATCCTGAGTTCAACTAAAATTTTGCAGTTGATGACATAAATAAATAGGACAAATTGTGACAATTTTCCACTTCCAAAATTGTCAATTGTGTAAGGGCTATGCAGGAGGGTACCAATTTGATCCGGATGTAACAATCCGATACGTATAACTGTTCCAGTATCTCTAGAAGTGGATCTAATTGTGCTAGCCTTCTTTGCATATATGCTCTAATTTTTCAAGCTCCCACAAAGATAGCACTTTAATGCACACAAACAGTCTAATACCTGTTTCTTCTTCCAGGAGTCTTCTATCCAAAAATATATGCTTAAAGCTCCCATATACCACAGTTAATTGTTGGCTTAATTGCAATTTTGGTCCCCCTATTTTAACCACTTGAACATTTTGGTCCTCCTTCTTTAAAAATGAACTATTGAGTCCCTCTATATTCATAAAATGTACAAGTTTAGTCCATTTATCTTTAAGTCAAAATTCTTAAGTTTATTTCAAGGTGTAAAGTTCTCTAATTCATAATCCCACTGTTTAGATTGAAGAGCTACGTCTTGTGAATCTTTCCATTAAATTTCAGCTCGATCTAACGGTAAATAAGTCTAAATTTTTGGTTAAATGAAAACTTATGGTTTGGTATTTTGGGCTGAGTTTCACCGTTAGATCGAGCTTAAATTTAGTGAGAAGGTTCACAAGATGTAGCCCTTCAATCTGAACGGTGGGATTATGAATCATAGAACTTTACACCTTGAAATAAACCTAAGAATTTTGACTTAAAAATAAATGTACTAAACTTATACATTTTATGAATATAGAGGGACTCAATAGTTCAGTTTTAAAGAAGGGAGACCAAAACGTTCAATTGGTTAAAATAAGGGGATCAAAATTGCAATTAAGCCTTAATTGTTTCAAAGTAGGTAGCTTGCTAGTGTATGGAACGATTATCCCTCTTGTTCTTCTGACCTACTTACTACTCATTACAACCCATCTTTATACGACCATCTTGTCTCTTGGATGCTAGTTTCATATATAAGAGAACGGCTGCTTTTAGAAGAAAAAAAACTATGAATTTCATAAGAGAAGAAAAGTTTTGACTCCCTTTTGACTCAATCTTTAGTTTATCAAAGAAATCAACTTAAAAATTTTTAAACCATGCCAAAATTTCTTATTTAATGTTTAACTTGTCAAGCAGATAACAAAAGGTTAAAGATAATATAATAGTATCATATATTTTCTGATAATAATTTTAGAATGTAATAATGTATTTTACTTAATTTATTATTTAAATTAAGTAATTTCTAGGAAAAACAATTTCATTATTGTATGATCATTTAATTGCATTGTTGATTCAAGATGATGGTGGTGGAATGAATTGACAAACAATGTGTCATTCTATGAAAAGTTAAAATCTGCAATCGAAAACTATGGAAATAACTTCAAGACTACCAGTACGAGACTTTGTACATATGTCATTATCTTCAACCACAACTTGAATTATACTATTTGGACCCAAACAAAAGGCAGAGAAGAACTCACATTATTTCCCCTCCAGACTTGGTAGCACCTCCTTTGTTGTAAATTCTGGGGAATACTACCAAAAGGAGGAGACCCCATATTTAGATTTCCATTCCCAGCCACGGCGGCTCCCTCTCTTACAAAAATAAATCTTTTTCCTCCACGAAACACATGGAAGCCCAAAATCCAATTCAGCTTTCAACCCAAAAGTCCTTTGAGGTAAACCGATGAGGCTTTGATAGTTAAGATTTGCGCTGCAAGAAGGGCAATGCCTCTGCGTAGCGAAGAGTGAAAATGTGAGAGGGAGAGTGAATAACAAAGGGAGACCAGCGAGAGGGAGACTAGCGAGATGAGCCACTGCCAGTAGCCACCGAGACCAGCGATGCGAGATTGACAAAGTGAGAGGCTAAGGGAGAGTGAGAGGCTTAGGGATTTCTAGGGATTTCAGAGAGGGAGAATGGAAAAGACCGAGGGAAGAGGAGGAATTGGGTTTTGAAGTTCAAAAAACTAATAAAATGGTGTAGTTCTAACATGTTCGGTTTGGTTCAGTTTATCATCGATTTTTCTTCATTGAAACAGAAAATCAAACTGACCCCATCAGTTTTTTAGAAAAACAAACTGAAAATCGGACCGACTTTCTCAGTTTACCTTCGGTCCAGTTAGTTTGGCCACTTTTCTCGGTTTGGCTTACACGTCTAATGTGTACTGACCCAATGAGACTAAATTATTTTTCTTTGTCATGTTTAAATTGGTGGCTCTATTTATGCATGTTTTATTATTTGTTGCATTTGGGCCACTTATTCAATTTAGGAATGCTTTCTATGTTTTATTTCATTGTCATTTCATATTCTTATTTTGTTTTTTATATGTAAGTTACTTGCATAATAAATTTTTGATGATAAAATAAGTTAAGGAAAAATTGTGATCACAATGAAATGTATTTCAAAACTTAAATCTTTAACGTGACATTCTAGTGTTGTCAATCTGCTCATGTATTGACCTGCTATGTTTCCCTCCAATTTCTTACTTATTGTAACCACATCTTAGTGATGTTTAAGGTTTATTCATGTTATTTGTTTTCTACTGAATTCACTTAATCTCTTTTAGCATTGTTTTGGCTTGTCGTGGTATGGCATGCTTGCTGCTCTCTTGATTGCTAGATTTTATTAAAAGAAAAAGGAACGAGATTAGAAAATAAAAACAAGAGAAAGAAATAGTTGCTTTCATATAATCTTTGTCACTCTTGGTTTATAAGCTGAATTCTAGGTTAATATTTGGGTCCCAATTTTAACATAAGTGACAGCCTTGTGATATAGGATTGGAGGGGCTGTTCCCACAAGGTTTAGAGTGTTGTCTTCCATCCTTTGGATTTGAAATTTTTTCTACAAAGACAAAAGTAGTCACCTTGCTATTACGGGCCTCACCAATTGCATTATTGAGAAGCTTTGCTATGACACCAAATGCCTACTTATGTGAAGCTGCATTCAAGTCTAGGAACAAAAGGTGGATCTACATATTGTTTTATGCATTTTGAACAATGACTTTAGATCCAAGCTTAGTATTGTAGTTTGTAGCCTTCTAAAACTGCCTACAAAAGGGTGTTGCACAAATTGGTCATATGGAAGAAAGCCTGAATCATCAACTAAGGCCAACCCTGCTCCAATACATTGGAGTTACTATAACCTATACTTTGAAAGTTAGAGCTTCTATATTATTTAGAATCTCGATTAGTTAGTTGACATTTGTTGGTCTCAATTTGTTGCTTGACACTGCCCACAAAATTTGACTGCAACTTGACAACTCTAGAAAAAATATTTTCACTTTCATTATCACTAGACAATCAACAATTTCTATAGTGCCCATATGTGATAGTAACATTATTTACAAATAATTTGATTAATTCTTCTTTTAATTATTTACTTGCATTTATTGAATTTATCTTCTCATTACTTGGAGAATTTCTCTTCCAATTTTAAATTTGACTACACATATAACAAACAAATTCTCTGTAATATCTTATAAAATTTAAATCTTTAGCAATTTTATTTTGTAATTTTGCTTGATTTGATTATATTATAATATTTTCTAGATTTATTATATTGTTGAATTCCTTTTTTCTATCTTTTGAGGAAGTAGAAATTAATCTATCATTTTAATTCATTTGATGACAAATATTTCTTAATTTGTTTTTTCTTTTGTTAGTATCCTTTTTTATCTTTTTTCTTACATTGAACTACTATCTCTTGATTAATAGTTTTTATGAATTGACCATATGAAGAAACTTCGTAGACTTGTGTTAGATATACTACTTCTTTTCATCTGCCTAGGTTCTTATTTCAGCTCTTTTTTTCTATTTTGATACACTAGCTCCCCCAAATTTGTTTAAGCCCTGAAAAAAATTGCAAAACAAAAAATTCATCAAATTTAATCATAGAATAAATAGAAATTAAAATACAAGCGTGGAAAAAAAATTAACACAACTAAACTAAAACTAAGATAAATATTAAGAAAACCTAGGTTGCCTCTTAAAAAGTGCATGTTTTATAGTCCTCAACCCAACTATCTCTAGATTGTATCATTTTGGCTTTACAAGGGTGATTGAGGACTTTTGAAGGTCCTTCACACCATCAATCTAAGCCATAAGCCATTAGCCATTGACTTTAAATCTATGATCAACACTCTAAATTTCCACATCTCCATGAGGAAATACTTGGACCACAGTGAAAGATCCTAACTACCTAGATGTCAGCTTTCCTGGAAATAGCTTTAAATAGGAATTGAACAAAAGGACCTGTCGACCAGGAGTAAACTCACGCCTTAAAATACGCTTATCATGCCATTGTTTAGTTTGTGCCTTGTATAATCTGGCATTCTTATGAGCTTCTTGGAAAAAATTCATCCATCTCATTGAGCTACAGTAGATGGTTTTCATCGGCGACTTGAAGATCAAAATTCAACTTCTTAATTGCATAATATGCCCGGTGCTCTAACTCCACAGGTAGGTGACAAGCTTTCCCTAACACCAATTGGTAAGGTGACATGGCTATTGGTGTCTTGAAAGCTATCCTATATGCCCAGAAAGCATCATCTAACTTCTCGGACTAGTTCTTCCTATTAGTGTTCATTGTTTTCTCTAATATCCACTTTAACTCTCTATTGGAGATCTCCACATGGCCACTAGTCTAGGGATGATAAGCAGTGACAATCTTGTACTTGACCCCATACTTGGCTAAGAGTGTATCTAGCTGCTTGTTACATAAGTGCTCCCCTTCACCATTTATGATAGCTCTTGCAGTGCCAAAGCAAGTGAAAATGTTTTTCTTCAAAAAATTAATTACCACCTTAGAGTCATTGGTTGTTAAGGCTACAACTTTAACCCACTTGGACACATAATCTACAGTTAAAATAATATAATTATTGTTGAAAGATGGAAATGGTCTCATGAAATCAATCCACCACACATCAAACAACTCTACCTCTAGAATATTATTTAGAGCCATCTCATGTCAACAAGATATATTGTCAGTCCTCTGGCATATGTCACAAGCAGACACATGAGGGTGTGTGATGCGAATCCCTATGGGATAACCCAAAGGTAGAGATTCCAAATGCACGATGAACTGTTAAAATCAAGTTTCGGAATGAAAACGAGGAACTCGACCCATTGCTTAGCAAAGCGGGAACTGAAGGTATCCAGGGAAGATATATGAATGCCACGCTCGAGAAAGATAGAAGGCAAGCAATAAGTTCTAGGATTAAACGCCACAAGAACCTGGAGTACTTGATAAGTTACAAACGCCATAAGAACTAGGGTTCTTGATAAGTTATACTAGTTCCTCAAAAAACCATGGAAGGAGAAGACTCTTAACTTTACTCAAAATGCGTATTCTGACCATGACAAGAGCATTGGCCTCCCTTTTAAACAAAACAAGCAAAACCCTAATTCTAAGTCTAATTAGGCCAAAGGCCTTAACAAAACCTAAATAAGCCCAAAATAATAACTAGATGTCCCAAATGGATAACATTAATAACCTAAGTGAAATTGGCTAAAAGTTGGTCCAAGCTTGGAGCCACTAACCAAAACACTCATTTTGGGTCACAACTCGCTAAGCTATAAATTGACGGGGAGCTGCGGTATTGAGGGTTGGCGCTGTGGTGCCTGGCTTGTTGTCTTCTGGGTGCTGCGGCAACTTAGGCCTTGTCTAGAAGCCATTCAAGTTTTGGAGGTTGCGCCCCCAAGGTTCTACCCGTCTTCAATATCTCCATTTTTAGCCAAAATTGAGCACACGAACTTTTGGCTTCCATCCAAACTTGTTCCTTGAGCCTTCATCTTATCAATCAAGCCGTTCAAAGCTTCTTGCATCCTTTTAGCTCTTGCTCTTGTGATTGGACCCACAGACATGGATAACGGGTCTCTTGATTGGGTGTTAGGATTCTCATCAGTGTGCCTTTGAACAATGTCAACTAGTAGAAACCTGACTAAAGGATTTTAGCTGCAGAATGGTTAGCTCTAAAGTAACCGCTATATTTAGAAGAATGGCAGTGATGAAGTATACTCACCATCTCCTCTTTAGGGACACACTTTCTGATAATCTTATCAGAGCAATGCTTGTAGACAAAAGGGTCATCCCATATGTAATGCTTCACATCATAGAGAAATTTCTTCCTCTGTTGATTGCTGCTTTGCTCTAGTGGAAGAACCTTACTAGTCAAATAATTAGCAAAATCTGAATACCAAGGAAGCTTCCCAACAGAGATATTATAGAGTTGTTCATTTGGGAATGCATCATTAATATGAGGCTTTGTCTAATCATGTTGCTCATATGGCTCTAAGCGGTACAAATGATCGGTTACTTGATTTTTTGTTCCCTTCTTGTCTTTGATCTCCAAGTCAAACTCTCATAGTAGGAGCACCTACTTGATTAATCTGAGTTTTACATATTTTTTCTCGATCAGATACATGATGGCAGAATGGTCAGTGTAGAATATGGTCTTGGTCCTATGAAGTATGGCCAAAACGTGTTAAAAGCATAAACCATTAGTAGCAGTTCTTTTTCAGTGGTGACATAGTTCATCTAAGCAGGGTTAAAGGAGCGACTATCATAATAAATAACATGAAAGACCTTGTTTCTACTCTATCCCAAAATAGCTCCTATAGCAAAATCATTGGCATCACACATCAATTCAAAAGGAAAATCCTAATCAGAAGCTATGATCATAGGGGCAGATACCAAAGCCTTCTTAAGAACTTGGAAAACCTCAAGACAATCTATAATAAATTTAAAAGGCACATCTTTAAGAAGTAGATTTCAGAGAGGCTCAATTATCTTGGAGAAGTCTTTAATGAAGCACTTATAGAATCCAGCATGGCCCGTAAAACTACACACTCATTTAGCATATGTAGGAGGTGGCAGCTTCTCAATAGTTTCTTTCTTAGCCCAATCAGCCGTAACACCAAAAGCATAGATCTTATGGCCTAAGACAATGCCCTATGTCTCCATGAAGTGGCACTTTTCCCAGTTGAGCACTAGATTAGTTTCTTCACAACATTGGAGAACTTAAGCAAGATCAGCCAAGCATGAATCAAAAGAAGTTTCAAAGACTAAAACGTCATCTATAAACACTTCAATAAACCTCTCTACCATGTAAGAGAATTGCCATCATGCACATATGAAAAGTGGTTAGTGCATTGCATAACCCAAAGGACATGCGTCTGAAGGCAAATTTCTCATATGGGCAAGTGAAGGTAGTCTTCTCCTAATATTCAGGTGCTATAGAGATCTAATTATAGCTAGGGTATCCATCAAGAAAACAACAATAAGGATGGCCAACCATTCTGTCAAGCATCTGATCAATAAAAGGCAAGGGGAAGTGATCCTTTCTAGTGGCCTTATTGAGCTTCATGTAGTCAATGCACACTCTCCAGCTAGTCACAGTTCTAGTTAAGATCAATTCATTATTCTCATTCTTGATCACTATTGTTGTGTAAAATTCTAACGCAAGTGCACATTATCGTTTCCAAGTAATAAGATGTGAGTTAATTATCATTCCCATGAGGACTAATGTTATCAATTATCGAAATTGGGTTAATCTCAATTTTATCTAATCAACGAGTATGGAGATTTTCAAGATAGAACTTTAAGTAAACTGAAAATAAGCTAAGACAGAGAAAACGACTAATTAATCAAGAGAGAAAAACATATGGTTCCGATTTCACCAAAAATAATCCCGGTTTTCATTCCTCATGTCATTAATATCAATTTATCTTCCTAATTGCTAGTCAAGATTCCCTAATTCATTCACTAATCTCTCCCAAGGTCTGGTGAAAATATCCCTAATTAGTAACCCTGTATATTACTATACGAGTTATAATAATTACAAATTCATTAGGTTCTATGAATCTCTTAATTGACTACACAAGTCATGGAGGTATATTCCTATCCTACATGAAACCTGTGGTATTCATCTCAATGAACTAAAGACACAAATCTCCTTTTAGTCTATAAGTGATTAACTAATCAACTAATTAATGGCCAGTTAATTAGAAGCATTAAGAATAGGGATAAACACTCAAATAAAAAATATAAACCTCAAATTAATTTCACAAGAAACTACAACCGTTTATAATTAGGCTACATCATAGCCCTAAATAAGAGATTAGCTCACAGCAAAAGATAAGAACATGGTAGGGTAAAATCTAGACATAATTCAAAGGGAAGAAGAATAAAACTCAGTAGAGAAGCCACCGATTTGCTGTCCAAGTTGCACCTCTCAAATCCTTGTTTTGCTCTTGCTTCCTTACTTCCAAAAAGTCAAGAAAAGATCCCTAAACTCAAACCTAAAAGTTGCTTAAATACTAGAACCTATTACTCCTAATTCTAATAGGAAAAACAAAGCACGTGTGCGGAAGAATGCACATTAGGCATTGGGACGCTGGATCACGAGCGCTAGGACGCCCAGGGAGTGCTTTGGTGGATGGCCTGGCAAAGCGACTCTAGGTCATGGGCATAGCGACATTGGTCAAAGGCGTAGCGACGCCCAAAGGATGCTTCAATGTGGCTTTTGGCTAAGAGAGGGCGTAGCACGTTGGGTGGAAGAATGCACATTGGGCGTTGGGACGTTGGATCACGAGCGCTAGGACACCCAGGGAGTGCTTTGGTGGATGGCCTGGCAAAGCGACTTTAGGTCATGGGCATAGCGACATTGGTCAAGGGCGTAGCGACGCCCAAAGGATGCTTCAATGTGGCTTTTGGCTAAGAGAGGGCGTAGCGACGCTAGGAAGTAGCATAAGGATGCCCAGCATCTTGCTCACCTCTTCAGCTGGTGGACTTCGAGCGTAGCGACGCCAAGGAGTAGCATAACAACACCCAACAAACCAAAAATTTGCCAAATCTTGTCTTCAATGCCTCTTTAAGCAATAATTTTCACTTTTTCCATTCAAACCTACAAAATAGACAGAATGAACAAGATTAAGGCTACAAATCTCAAGACACAAACATAAAGTTAAGCTAAAAGCATTTATAAAGTGGGTGTAAAATCCACTTAACAAATACCCACAAACTTAACATTTTGCTTGTTGATGCGATTTCCCTAGTGAATATAGGTCAACTCAACATAACACCACGAATCCAAGGATCCCAAGAAATTGGCCAGTGTATCAAACAAAACAAGATGAATGGAAATGAAGTGAAGACCCTTAAACTTAGAATGAGCAACTCAACAATGCAGCTAAACCTCTCAAGCACAAAGAATCAAGAACCAACATGTAAAGGATGAAGCATTGATTGAATCGCCAAACTTCAGGGAAAAAGGAGATTGGGAGTGATAAGATTCTAGCACCAAGCAAGTTGTACCCTTGCTGGTCCATAGCTCTCAAAAGAGAGAAAAGAGAAGAAACCTCTCAACAAGTTCTTTGATTAATTTCTGAATAATGTTGATGACAAAGGCAATCAGCTCCTTAAAGTGTTTGTGGGGTGATTTTAGGAGCTGAGTGGGTAACCGAACCCAAACTGACCCAAAGATCCTAAAACCCAACTAAGCAAGCCCTAAGTGGCTTAAGTAATGACCAACCCTAATAGAAGTTCAAAATGGGCCATTACTACAAACTTAACCTAAAACAAAGTCTCAAGAAATAAATTAGAAAATAAAGACCCTAAATACATAGCTATTCGGCCCAACAATGATATCAAAATACAAAGACTATTGACCAAATAACTATGAGCTAAACCCTAGCCTCGGCCTCCTTGGTGTTGCTACCTTGGATCGCATCATCCCCTCCCTCTTCAAAAAGATTTGCCCTAAAATCTTTAACCTACATCAACAAGAAAAGGGTAATGAGTGTAAAACCCAATTAATATCAAGCCACAACAAGGTTTAAGATTGTAAAGGAAGATAGGCTTAGTGCAACCACTAAGACTTGTGTTACATTGACCAACTTCATCTTGAACATTCAAGTTCCTTCTCCCTTATTTGTAACAACAAAGTAAAAGGAGATACCCGGGTCAAATACCACCCTCTCAAATTCCTTACAAGAAACCACAAAGCTAAAATTTTTGTGAGGAACACAAAAGCTTAAAAATGCATAAAGGCATAAAAGACATAGTGAAGCAAGCACTGTAGGACTAGAATAAACTAAACTCAGCTATTGATTTAAAAATACCACGAATTAGGCTTTCAAAAAGTGTCCAATGGAAATGTGCAACAAAAGATTCACCACTTTAGATAGGGTATGAGAGATATGACAAACCTTGCAAGGTATGGACAACCAACCATAGGTTCCATATATAAATCTAAAAGAAAACAAATAATTATGTCCAACAAATCTAAGCCTATAACAACCATGCGCAAGTTCATCCTTACAAAATACATTGGTGCCATAAAAAGTGTTATTTATGCAAGAATTAAAAGAAATGTGAGATCTATACATGGAGTTATGGAATAACTACACATCGAGCTTTCTAAACAAAGAGCAATTTGGCATATGGTGGGGTTGTGCAGCCCATGCAACACTCACACTCTTCCTCCCAATATCATAATAATCACTTGCACACAAGGTTCTAACATGATCTAGACCTAGTGCCCTAGCATGTGAATAAGTAAGAAGCATGAAATCTCCTAATCCATCAACATTAGTTCCTAAATCTCCACATGCATACACCATTACAACAAGAGTAAGATCATGATTAAACAATTTTTCAGCAAGTGCACAATCAATAGAATTTGATGTCAAAGTAGGAAAATGTGTAAAGTTAACAATAGAAGCCTTGGGAAAGTCACTCTTCAATATGAGTAGCATTCCATCTTGTGTTGTTCTTTGAGAGACTTCTTCAAGATTCTACACATGGGACAAACACACACTAGAACATGAAAGATTAAAGGGATTAGTCTCAACATAAGTCTTTTTGCACAAGGGTAGGCTTATGAGAAAGCAAAACTTTCTTGGACTCTCTTTTTTCAAGCTCATAATCTTTCATTTTTCCTCTCTTCTTTCCACTCAATCTGCTCTCGATTTCTCTATATTTTTCTTGCTTCTTGAAGGTCTTGGCCTCCACTCTCTTTTGCTCTCTCTCTAGCTCACAATCTTTTTTATCTGTATTTGATCTTCTGGAATTTGCTTTGGAGACATAGGGATCAAAGTGATTAGCCTCTTGTTGAAAACAAATGAGTATAGTTTTATGTACCCACTGTGATTGACTTTGTAGTCAAATGGTCAAGTCCTACCAAGGAGTATGTGGCTAGCCTGCATGGGAATAATATCACAAAGTGCCTCATCTTCATACTTGCCAATGGAGAAAGAGATTAGGACTTTTTTGCTCACTGTTACCTCCCCACTATTGTTGAGCGATTGGAGAATGTAGGGTTTGAAGTGTTTATGTATAGGCAAGCTACATTAGCACAACTTCCCCCATCTACTATCACACTACAAACCAATGAACACATTTAAATATTTAACTTGCTAATTTATTGGACTTGAAACATTGGCATATGCAGCACATTATCTTAAAGTTACAGATAGGCTCTTGGTTGGAATTATAAGCAATCAAAATTCCTTAAGTTTGTCAAATTTTGAACTTGTTCTCATATCTATTTTACAAATTATTCAACACCTTATATAAACCAAATAAATTGGCTAATTTTTTAATAAACATAATCATAA
>QAOA01001247.1:17959-32647 GCA_003255065.1 Cercis canadensis
ATATATATATATATATATATATATATGTTAAATAATGAGTGAATTTTATATAAATGAATTAGATATCATTCACTTGGTATTTAGTTAGTTCTTTAGTTGTTTATCGGTTTTATTCTTGTGCTTCTGTGTTTGCTTAAATCTTGGTTTTTAAATTTTTTGCCAATTCCCAAGATTGAACATTGGTTTAAAATTTCTTGTTAATTCTTAGGGTCAAATCATGATTTTAAATTTCTTGCCAATTCCCAAGCTCAAATCTTGATTTTAAATTTCTTGCTAATTCCAGGCTCGAATCTTGATCTTTTTGGATCTAGTATATCTTTCGCATCATGAGTCATCTTGAATAATGACAATTGTCTTTTCCTTTATCACAGGCAATATACTTATCTACTTTCTTTACATGTTTCCTACATGATGACATGAAAATATTTGTTTCTCACGTTTCTCAAATGGTAAACATGTAAAGAAATACAAACTGTAGAAACCATATTTTCAGATCTAAATCTTCAACTAATTTTTCAATATTGAAATTTCCATGTACCATGTACTTGTAGCCAGGCTAATTGTGGGTGCTAACCTAGTGTGACTAAATTGTTTTTCTTTTTTATTTTTAAATTGGTGACCCCATTTTAGGCATATGTTTTATTATTTTGTTACATTTGGGCCACTTATTCAATTTAGAGGAGTTTGGCCGGAAATGGATATGGGAGTACCGGAATGGTTAGGGATTTAGAGGAGAATGAGAGAAATTGGGTTATTTTTTTAAGTGAAATGATGACCCGTGAACCAGAATTTTAAAGGGTTTAAGTGACACGGCCACAACACGGCCGTATATTGTGGGCGTGTTGGGCTTGGGTAAGAAACACGGGAAGTTGACACGTGCATGGCAGTGGGGGTGTTGGTGTGACACAGGGGTGACATGCCTGTGTATTGGGTCGTGTGTAGAGTGTAGAAAATCCTTTTAAGTGAGACGAGCAAGACACGGCCGTGAGTGTGACCGTGTTAGTGACATGACATGCATGGATACTTACCTAGGTATGGACATGGCCGTGTCTTCAGGTGGGTTACTTTTGGTCATTCGACACGGGAATAGACACGACCATGTCACTTGTCGTGTTCTTTCTGGACTCTCTGTGTCATCCACACGCTTGCTGCCACGGTCGTGTGTGCTCGTGTTTTTCTCCTTGACTTTCTGGATGGTTCACACAGGTATAGACACGGCCATGTCATTGGCCGTGTTCTTCCTCTGGATTTTTTGAATAATTCATAAGCCTTTGGCCAATCAACACGAGTATTGACACGACCATGTCACTAGCCGTGTTCCTCTCTTGGGATCTTTGCTTGATGCACATGGGGTAGGGCACGATTGTGTTTCAATCCGTGTTCTTCATTCTAAGCTTGAATACTGAACTTGAATCTGCATAAGTGTCCCAAGCAAAACCTACACCAGAAAAAATAGGAAATAAATCTCCTCTTTTAGCTAAAAACTAACTAAGACACTTAGAGAAACCAATTCAAGATAAATCATAAAAAAAAACTTAAGAAAACAATAAAACACTAGATATTGGGTTGCGTTACAACAAGCACTTAATTTATAGTCTTAAGCTGAACTCTCTCTGGTGTTATGTTGGTGCAGAAAGGACCATTGGAGAGATTTGGTGCTGAACCCCATCTCCCCAATAACGCTTAAGCTTTTTTCCATTAACCTTGAAGCTTATTCCTAAATGAATGCTAGCTACTTCAATAGCTCCATAGGGGAAGACTTTTTTGATAAAAAAGGGACTTGACCACCTCAATTTCAACTTCCTAGGAAAGAGTTTCAACCTTGAGTTGTATAAAAACACTTGTTGTCCCGATTCAAAATTCCTTGGGATAATCCTCTTGTCATGTCATCGCTTCATTTTTTCTTTGTAGAGCTTTGAACTCTCATAAGCTTGATGCAAAAACTCATCCAATTCATGAAGCTGAAGCATCATTTTCTCACCTGCTGCTGCCAAGTCAAAATTAAAGATCTTTCTTACCCACAATGCTCGATGCTCCAATTCAACAAGTAAATGATAGGTCTTCCCATACACTAATTGGTAAGGAGACATGTCAAGTGGTGTCTTCAAAGTAATCCAGTAAACCCAAAGAGCATCGTCAAGCTTCATTGCCTAATCTTTTCTTGAAGTGTTAACAGTTTTCTCAAGTATCCGCTTCAATTCCCTGTTCGACACCTCAACTTGTATACTGGTTTGTGGATGATACATGGTTGCAATACGATGCCTTACACCATATTTACCTAACAAAGATTCCAGCCGCTTGTTGCAAAAGTGAGTTCCCTCATCACTTATCAAAGCTTTTGGTAACCCAAATCTTGAGAAAATGTTCTTTTTTAGGAAATCAATAACCACCTGAGCATCATTAGTTCTGGTTGCTGTTGCTTCAACCTATTTGGACACATAATCAACCGCCACCAGGATGTATTCATTAGAGTATGATGAGGGAAAGGGGCCCATAAAATCAATACCCCACACATCGAATAACTCAACTTCAAGCACTGAGTTCAAAGGTATTTCATGTCGTTTAGAGATGTTACCCATTCTTTGGCATCGATCACACATCTTCACATACTCATATGCATCTTTGAACATGGTTGGCCAATAGAAGCCTGATTGTAATACTTTTGCAGCTATTCAGTCTCCACTGAAATGACCCCCATAACCCAAAGCATGACAGTGCCATAGTATATCTTCAACTTCTTCTTGTGGCACACATCTCCTTAACAACCCATCAACACACCTCAGTAAGTAAGGTTCATCCCAGACATAAAATTTGGCCTCATGAAGAAACCATTTCAACCGTTGAGAATTGAGGTCCACGGGAAGAACTTTAGCAGCCTTGAAATTAGCAAAATCTGCATACAATGGTAAGCTTTGCACCGCAAAGAGTTGTTCATTTGGAAACTCTTCATTAATGTGGAGCAGTTGGTCGTGTTGCTTCTCTTGCTATTCAATCCTTGGCAAATGGTCAGCTACCAAGTTTTCCATGTCTCTCTTGCCTTTAATCTCAAGATCAAATTCTTGCAATAATAAGATCCAGTGGATGAGCCTTGGCTTCGACTCTTGCTTGGCAAAAAGGTACCTAATAGCTACATGATCGGTATAGACAATAACTTTGGCACCTACTAAATAAGAACGAAATTTGTCAAAAGCAAACACAATGGCCAACAATTCTTTTTTAGTAATAGCATAGTTAAGTTAAGCAGAATCAAGAACATGGCTAGCATAGTAAATCACATGCAACAATTTATTCTTTCTTTGCCCTAACACAACACCTACAGCTATATCACTAGTATCATACATGAGTTCAAAGGGCAATTCTCAATCAAGGGAAACAACAACAGGAACAGTAGTCAAATTTTGTTTTAAAGTATTAAAAGTTAACAAACATTCATCATTGAAAACAAATGCTTCATCTTTCATGAGGAAGTTACAAAGTGGTTTAGCAATTTTAGAAATATCTTGAATGAATCTCCTATAAAAACCAATATGCCCCAAAAAACTACACATTCCTTTAACATTAGTAAGATGGGGAAGTTTTTCAATTACCTCAACTTTGGCCCTATCTACTTCTATCCCTTTAGCAAAAAATTTTATGTCCTAAAATAATTCCCTCTCTCACCATGAAGTGACATTTCTCCCAATTTGAAACCAAATTTGTTTCTTGACATCTCGTCAACATTAAGGATAAATTATGCAAGCATAAATCAAAAGTAGAGCCAAAAACAAAAAAATCATCCATAAAAATCTCAATGAATTTTTCAGTCATATCAAAGAATATGGAAAGCATACACCTTTGAAAAGTAGTCAGTGCATTGCACAATCCGAACGACATCCTCCTGTATGCATAGACTCCATATAGGCAAGTGAAAGCCGTCTTTTCTTGATCCTTTGGAGCTATTGCAATCTGATTGTAACCTAAATAGCCGTCCAGAAAGCAGTAATATTCATGACCAACTAGACGTTCCAACATTTGATAGATAAATGGGAGAGGGAAATGGTCCTTCTTTGTGGCATCATTTAGTTTTCTATAGTCAATGCACACACGCCATCNGTGAAAGCCGTCTTTTCTTGATCC
The DNA here is from genome assembly GCA_003255065.1 of Cercis canadensis. Classification (NCBI taxonomy): domain Eukaryota; kingdom Viridiplantae; phylum Streptophyta; class Magnoliopsida; order Fabales; family Fabaceae; genus Cercis; species Cercis canadensis. The sequence continues at coordinate 22,076 of QAOA01001247.1, forward strand.
TCTGGAGCTATTGCAATCTGATTGTAACCTAAATAGCCGTCCAGAAAGCAGTAATATTCATGACCAACTAGACGTTCCAACATTTGATAGATAAATGGGAGAGGGAAATGGTCTTTCTTTGTGGCATCATTTAGTTTTCTATAATCAATGCACACACGCCATCCCGTGACAGTTCTAGTGGGAATCAACTCATTATTTTCATTCATGACCATAGTTGTCTCAACTTTCTTGGGCACTACCTGAACCGGACTCACCCAAGAGTTATCCGACATAGGGTAAATAATGTCAGCATCTAATAGCTTGACCATTTCCTTTCTCACCACCTCTTTCATAACTAGATTTAATCTTCTTTAGGGTTGCACTACTGCCTTATAGTTGTCCTCCATGAGAATCTTATGCATGCAAAAAGAAGGACTTATGCCTTTTAAATCAGTAATGAACCACCCAATAGCACTCTTATGCTCCCTTAACACGCTCAATAGCTTCTCCTCTTCTATCTTATTTAACTCAGAGTTTATAATTATAGGAAAGGAGTTACTCTCACCAAGAAAAGCATACTTCAGAGTTACAGGTAAGGGTTTGAGCTCAAGTTTTGGAGGTTGTGCCTTCTGTTCTTCCTTGTGTAAGTCTTTTATTTTTGGTGGAGAAGTGATGGAATATGATGACAAGGCATCCAACAATGCTACTTGTTCACTCACTGATGAATCATCTTCAAGATCAGATATGGTTGTAGCATTCACTAGGACTTTCTCAAGAGGGAAAGATGAAAAATTCTCTTTAAATTTGCTAGTGATGATGGAGTCAAGAATATCTAGTCGGAAGCACTCTTCTTTCTCCATAGGATGTTTCATAGTATCGAACACATTAAAAATTATCTTCTCATCTTGGACTTTCAAAGTCAAAGTTTCATCTGCCACATCAATTAATGCTCTTCCAGTAACTAGAAATGGTTACCCCAAAATGAGTGAAATTTCTCCATCCCCTTCCATATCTAACACCACAAAATCCATCGGGAAAATAAACTCGTTTACCTTAACCAAAACATCCTCGATTAAACCATAAGGATGTTTGATTGAACGGTCGGCAAGTTGAAGAGTTATCATGGTAGGTTTTGCTTGACCAATCTTAAGCTTCTTGAAAATGGAAAGAGGCATGAGATTAACACTTGCTCCAAGATCACATAGAGCTTTCCCAAAAGTTATATCTCCAATTGTGCATGGAATGGAAAGACTCTGGAGATCTCTAAGCTTTTGAGGCAACTTCTTTTGCAGAATAGCACTACATTCTTCAGTTAACATAATTGTCTCATCATCTCCAATTCTTCTTTTCTTTGACAGAAGATCCTTCATAAACTTTACATAGGATGACATCTGTTCAAGTACTTCAGCAAAAAGTATATTAATATGGAGTTTCTTAAATACCTTTAGGAACTTGCTGAATTGCTTTTCATCTTGTTGCTTCTTACGCCTTTGAGAAAAAGGCACCTCGATAAGTGGTGTTGAAGCACATGATTTGTTCACTTTCTCAACCTTTTCTTTATCTCTTGAATATTTGGGAATGCTGACTGTTGAATTCCCATTGCTCCCTGTTGTCTTACCACTCTCCCCAGTTGGCATTTCTTTTCTTGGTATAGGCTCAATTACCTTCCCACTCCTTGTAGTTATAACCTTCACATGCTCCTTAGGATTGGGAATTGTGTCACTGGATAAAGAACCTTGAGGCCTCTCTGCCAATTGCCTTGCTATCTACCCCACCTGAGTCTCTAAATTCCAGATGGATCCATATTGATTTCTAAACCCACTCCTTGTTTCATCCATAAAAGTTAATTTTTTTGTGAATGAAAGCTGAGGTTTGGGTTGTCAACTTCTCTAGTGCACTCTCCAAAGAGGAAAACTTCTTATTAGGCTGATGTTGTGAAGTAGAACCTTGAGGAGATTGCTGAGGTGCCTGATGTGAAAATTTTGGTCTGTGAGGAGCTCCCTGATTGCCTTGATTACTCCAAGAGAAATTTGGGTGATTCCACCACCCTGGGTTGTAAGTAGGAGCATAAGGGTTATTTTGAGGTCGTGGAGGGTTACCCATATAATTAACTTGCTTTTGAGGACAAGAAGAGCCAAACATGTTACCAGGGCACTCCTCATTAGCATGGTTGCCTGAACAGAAATCACAAACAACTAGAGGATGATTAATAGCATTTACATTGACAGTTTTAAACTTTTTGGACAGTTCAGCCACTTGTTGAGTTAATAGCTTGTTCTAAGGCAGAAGTGCATCTAAGGCCCCTACTTCCATCACTCCCTTCTTAACTACAATTTTTTCTCCTTGGCTTTGGTAATCATTGCAAGCCATCATTTCAAATAACTCTCTTGCTTGCTTTGGAGTCTTATAATTCAAAGCCCCACCAGTTACTACATCCACCATCGATCTCGTGTGAGGTAACATCCCATTGTAAAAACTCTGAACTTGGATCCAGAAATCAAAGGAATGATGAGGACATCGCCTCAAGACATCATTATAACGCTCCTAATCTTCACTCAATGACTCTCTCTCTTGTTGACAGAATGAAGTAATCTCAGTTCTCAGTCTAGCTGATTTTGATGGAGGAAAATATCTACTGAAGAATTTCTGCACCAAATCTAACGAAGTAGTAATGCTTCCTCTAGGTAGAGAATCTAACCAACTCTTTGCCTTATCACATACAAAAAATAGGAAGAGTCTTAGTCGAATAGCATCATCACTAACCCCATTAAGCCTCATCGTATCACAAATTTGTAAAAAATTTGCTATATGTGCATTGGGATCATCTAGTGCATGTCCACTGAATTGATTGTGTTGTACCAGTTAAAGCAAAGCTTGCTTGAGTTCAAAATTTACAGCTTGAACAGGTGGTCTAGTAATACTCGTCCCACATCCCTTAGTTGTTGGGATGGAATAGTCCATGAGAGTTCTAGGTGAAGGGTTTTGTGCTACCTTATTGTGATTGTTCTGAGGTGGAGGATTCTGATTCGGGTCTGCCATGCTTACAGGTTGTGCTTGTCTCACTACTCTAGCCTGCTTACGAAATCTTCGAGCTATTTTTTCAATCTCAGGATAAAAAATCAGTGAACTAGAATCAATAGTACCTCGCATACACCAAAAGTCAATGTAAGATCAGCATTTTAGAGAGATAGAAATCAACCAAACAACAACCTATTCGAATTAGGTTAACTAACAGAAAATTAAAAATCCAAACTAGGACCCTATTGGTTACTATTAATATTGCTTAAACACCGTCAATCCCGGCAACGACGCCAAAAACTTGATGTGATTTTTCTAGCAAGTGTACCGAGTCACACAAGTAGTAAAAAGATGAGTTAAGTATCATCCTCAGATATCAACATTAGCAACTACCAAATTCACCAATAATGATTCTATTTGGACAAAATAATGATTTGGATTGAAGGTAACTCTAAAATAATAGATGCAATTAATTAATTAAGTAAAACTGAATGTTAAAGCAAACAACTTAATGGCAATTAAATTACAAGATTAACGATGTGCAAAAGAAGGGTAGGGGTTGATTTCACTCGCTTTTGAATCCGGTTATTTCATAGATAAAATAACCTTTGACTCATTGAAGAATAATCTAATCTAGATACAAATCATTTGTTGTTGGCCAATTTCTTAATTTGATTGATCCTAATTCCTTGGAGAAACAATCCTCCCTATCCCACTTAATTGCCCAATTCCTTAGTTCAATTAACTTGTCTAGGTGATTAAGCCTAAGAAAATTAAATCAAGACCACATAAATTAAATCATCTATTCCTAGATTACTTGATTTATGATAAAGATTACAAGACATGCTTAAATCTTACTATCCCTAGCATCAATATGAGCTAACAATTCATTCAAATTGCGGCCAATCATTCAAATACATTAAGAACAGTAAACTCTACTCCAACAAATAAATTTGCATAAGAAGAAAAGTATTCAACAAGAAATCTTCATCAAAATTTGAGCTACATCTATCCCCTACCTAAAAGATTTAGCTACTCATGATCAAATCAAAGAAAAATAGATAATTGAAGTTCATCATGACGTAAAAGAATGAAAACTAGGAGAAGTCTGAGTCGCAATTGTCGCCGATCTTTCTCTGAAGTTTCCTTTTGCTCGTTGATGACTCCTTTGTCTATATTTTTCTCCCCTGTCAAATCCCCCTTTTAGGTTCCTATTTATGCTATTCAAAAATTAGGGGTTTAGTCTTCAGTCGCTTAAACACGACCAAGACACGGGCCGTGTTCACTTATGGAACTGGGCATGTCACTTAAACTGACTTTCTGGACCTTAGATACGGCCTCAGACATAGCCGTGTCTTTTCTGCTTCAGACCGTGTTTATCTCGACATGACCCGTGCTTCTTTGGCTGAGGGCGTGTTCATCTCTGGTTTGTCTATGGCTAACTGACACAGTGTCCAACACGAGCGTGTTCTTTATTATTCTAGTTGTATTCTTTATTCAGCTCAAGCAAGGACTTCTGGAGGCTAGACACGGGTAGGACCCGACCTTGTGTGTGACCCATGTCCTTTGTCTAACTTCAGATTCTACTGATTTCTCTGCACTTTGCTCCAGAAAAGAGGAATCAACTTTGTTTACAAGGCAATCGACTCCTCTTAAAAAGAACAAAATCAGAGTCTCGGTCAGAATGACATAGTTGACTACCACTCCAAGTGAGTTGACTGTCGTAGGGGAATTAAAATAAGCATTGTGCAAGAATAATATAGTCGATTTCCTATCTAAAGGAGTTGATTGTTTTGATTTTAAACTCATTCCTCCTTTAGCTCCTATGCATGCTTGACTTTGGACTTTGAATCTCTCTTCGCAAAAGCCTCTCTTTTGCACCTATGCCTTGTTTTCATTCTCTATGAACCCTAGCCTTCTCCCACACAAATTCTTCAAATCTAAAACTTAAACTACCAAATTCTTCAAAAAGACTTGGGAAACACTGAGAATCCATTACAAAGTCCTATTCTAGGAATTTCGCAGTTCTTGGAAGGTTATTAGTAGGGAACCCCAGGTAAAATCTTCAAAATTATCTTGTGGTTTTTGTTGCGATTCACTTTGGGAAGATTATTTTAGCCCTTTTGGCATCTCTCAGTCATTATTGGAGAAGATTTCAGTTGGTTTGGGTCCTATTTTGGGCGTTTTTGGCTGTTAGTTGAAGACACAAATATATATATATCATTCACTTGGTATTTAGTTAGTTCTTGAGTTGTTTATTAATTTTATTCTTGTGCATTTGTGTTTGCTTGAATCCTGGTTTTTAAATTTTCTACCAATTACCATACTTGAACCCTGATTTTAAATTTCTTGCTAATTCCTAGGCTCAAATCCTGGTTTTAAATTTCCTACCAATTCCCAAGCTCGAATCTTGGTTTTAAATTTCTTGCTAATTCCCAGGCTCGAATCTTGGTCTTTTTGCATCTAGTTTATCTTTCGCAATATGAGTCATCTTGAATAATGACAATTGTCTTTTCCTTTATCCCAACCAAAATACTTATCTATTTTCTTTATATGTTTCCTACATGAGGACATGAAAGCATTTGCTTCTCACGTCCCTCAAATAGTAAACATGTAAAGAAAGGAAAACTGTAGAAACCATATTTTTTCTCCAGGTGTGATTTAAAATTTTGTCTAAATTTATTTTTATTAAAAAAAATGGAAAAGAGAGACAAACGAAAATGAAAAAATGATTTTTTTTTAATTTAGCCTAATTCAATTTTACTTAAATTTACAATTTTTATAATTTTTGTTTTTTTCTAGTTTACTTTAATCTAGTGTCATGCCGGTGCAATGCACGGGCAGGTAAACTTGCTATGATGTCGATACAAATATTGCCTATCACACATACAAAATCTAAAATGTAACATTTGATATCTTTCACATTGGAGTAGTACCAATTAACATAAATACATAACAATGTAACATACAAATAATTTAACTCTTGTTTAAAGATTAGTTTAAATTAAACATCTAATGGAAAAAAAGCTGCTTTATCTTTGAAAATAACAACATCCATAACTCTTGGCAAATGTGGGTTTATTGAAATTAATAAAGCATTGTCAAGAGAAATGTCATATGATTCTAAGTAATCATTCCATTCCCCTTTTAGGGTGACATTGTTCTGGCGGTGTAATAATCTTGTATAGTGCAATATCAATTCACCGTCATCTCTATGGCGCAAAATCCATTGACCTTATTTCCGAATAAAATGTTGTTGTTCAAAAAAATATGGGATATGCTGGATAAAAGTAATAATAGATATGTCAATACCAGAAACGATATGAATCAAAATAGATAAGTATAAAATTATAGTGAACACTATGAATAATATGATCGTATAGCTAAAGATTTTACCATTTGGTTGAGCTCGAACAAAGGATGATCCAGGAAATATATGAAACAATTTGGATAAACTTGAGGACATCCTAGAAGAAATATTAAGTGTGACTTATAAATGTGTTAACTTTGCTTGAATACTGTTAATATACATTAATAAGATTTACACGTGTTATAAAGTAGCATACCACATATATGGTTCCTGAACAAAATACACTGTGAATAGATGTAGATACGAACTCTTGCATAGCTCATCATCTGTATCAGGATATATTGAATATTTATAGTCATTTTAATACCCTATGTATTGATATATAAGAAAAATAAGAAAGCTTTAAAAAATAACATGGTACATATATAATGGTATCCCATTAGAAATGGAATGAAATGTATTCAGTATAGTTACCCTCACTACCAGAATCGTCATCTCCAAGCTCAACAAATTGCTCGTTGTCAGTTTCAAATAAAGTTAGTGTGTTTAAAATAATCTTTAATCCATGCCTATCTGTAACTTTAAGATAATATGTTGCACAAGCCTATGTTTTAAGCCCAATAAACTAGCAAGTCAAATATTTAAATGTGTTTATTGGCTTCAATGTTTCACTTATCAAAAGCAGAGTTTTTTATTTGAGCCAATAGGTGGCATGAAAACCATTGTTATATGAATTAAAGAAAATGAAACTAAAAACAAGTTTATCCATGTTTTTTTATTGAATTTTCAAAATGAAATAGAAAATAAAAATAAAGAAATTATTTTAACAAAGTGTCTTAACTTGCTTCCTCTACAAGTTCTTACATACACTAATTAAGGATCAAAGTCATTGTAATTTTGAATAATCAAATTCATTTTTTATTTTTTTTTCCAAAAGGGGAACATATATAATTTCAAAAGAATTTATGTACTTTCAAATATCATTTCTTTGGTTTTGATCCCTCTTTTTTATTGAATAAAGACAAAAGTAAGTAAAAAAAGAAAAATGAAGTGAAGAAATGTAAAATAAAGATTCAAAAGGGAAATCTAAAATAATTGATTATTCTAACTCTCTTATCTTTATTAATTCAAAAATGAAAATAATTTAAATAGCTATAATTTGAACTCAAACATGTCAAATAGCTAATACATAATAATAAACATGATATGGAATGCCACAAATGAGTCCTAAATCCTTTCACTCATTACTTGTAGTATGTATTGTCTGAAGTGGCACTAATCCTTACCTAGAATGAATAGGGTTGGCCACCTTATATAGAGATGAACCACCATGCCATTTGATAATAATTAAGGGACCTATGAATACTAAACGGCCAATCACATTTCTAAATGCAAAATATGAATAAATTATTATAACTCATTTTTTAAAGTCACAAAAGAAAGAAAATTGAAATTACAGGTCAAGTAAAAAAGAAAAGAAAATCTTTCAAATCTAAGTCTTCAACTAATTGTTTAATATTGAAATTTCCATTTATCATGCACTTGTAACCAGCATCGGTCATATTTAAAATTGCTCCTGAAAAACACCAAACAATAGTTAAAAGGTTTATGACCCCAAACAAAATAATCTAAAGCAAACCTCTTGACTCTCGCACATAAGAAGGATGCCAAATAATGACAAATAAGTAAGGACTACAACTTAATATGTTTAATAATTTAAAAAACAACTCCAGCTCAATATTGGAATGATCCTAGAACAGCCACCACATACTCAATATCACACCCAAAATAGCATAGTAACTAACTCCAAAATCATTTAATAGGTGTGGAACATGAATCCAAAAAAAGTCTCCAATGAATGCTCAATGATGTGCTAAAAATAAAGCAAAACAACTTCCCTTTTATCTTGAAATAGTAAGGGCAACCATAAAAACAGTGCAAAAATGACATAAAAATAAGTTGAGAATGGAAACAAAATCAAACTCAAAAGAATTACAAAATAGCATAGAACCAAGTCTATGATAGCACAAAAGTTTTGTTCTTAAATTAGCTCTAAATATATCCCTGGATTAGCGACCAAAACCAACCCAAAATCATGTAAAAAATTCTTCAAAAGTAATCCAAAATAATGAACAAAATTCTCCAAAACAACCTTCAAACTAAGCATTATATCTCTGCCATAAGTTGTGTAGGCTTTGTTTCTTTTTTGGTAATAAGTTGTGTAGGCTTTAGGAGATGTTAGACAAACATTGAAATTTTTATGATACTATTTAAGAAGCTTTGAAATCTTAAATGTAGAATTCAAATCTTTGGTATTGAAATTTGAAGTTATGCAACAAAAAATGTGAAAATATTTAAATTATTAAGCATCCATAATCCCTTGTTTATATATTGGGGTATCTTACTAGCTTGTGTAAAATGCCAATGTACTAAATGCATTTTTTTTTTTGAAAGCTATGCTAACTAACGAAGACGTGAATCCAAAAATTGTTAATATATTTAATTTTTTAAACCACTAGTAAATTTTTTTATATATACATCTAATGAACAATTTTTTTATTTTTTTATGAGAATTTTCTTATTAGTTTGTATTTCTCTTTCTTACCTTCTCATAATGACATGCATATGTTGTTGTTATTGGCAAAAAAGAGATGAAGTTTCTTCTTCAAACTTGAATTAACTTTGGATTTAGTAAGCATTTTCACTTCCCTTATCTTCTTAGGTGAGAAGCGTCTCATTTTCTTATTATGTGCTTATTCTTCTCCATTAGTCTAACCATCTAATACTAATTGGTTTTTATTTTCTTATTATTCTCCATGGCATATGTTTATTTAGGAGCATTGTAGATGGGACAATTACTCAATCGGACAACACAAAGCATATAAGCTCTTTATAGTAGCATGTTATGTAGTAAAATGTACTTTATAATTGTAATGTAATGATTGTTGAATTTAATATGCACTTAGATCATTGCTCAGTTGGACTTTACTTACTACTTGAGGTTATCAATTACAAATGTCATTCACAAATTGGATGTTTTCATATTGTATAACATTACCACATCAATACCAAAAATATATAAGAAACATTCTTATGTTTTTCAATTTTTTTAGCCATTCATTTTATTGTAGGTTAGTTATATGCTACTCTACTTAGATGTGACTTCTGTCACGTCGATCTCACACTTTATTATATTGTTTTGGTTCTACATTATATCATACTAATACAGTTAATATAAATTAATTTTTATTGAATTAATGTTTGAGCTATATTGAAAAGATTTAAATTATATCAACTGTACTAGTATAATACTATGTAGAACTAAAATAATGTAAATAAAAAATTATAGAATATGACATAAATTACATAAGAACTACTCTTTATTTTACTTTACATGAAAAGTATAATTTAATATCTAGGGGTGATTAATTCCTAATAATCAATCATTGACATATTCCTTAAAATGTACCTTTTTTTCAGATAAAATAATTCATTTTATTAAGTGAAAAAGATCCCATATATCTTTGTAGAATTTATGATAGATCCTTTTTTTATGATTTTGATCTTTTTATTAATATATGTTCTAAATTATTAGTCTAATCTCTCTAATATATGCAAAAATTAGATGACCATAATATTCTTGTTGAAAATGGTAAGAAATAATTCAATATATTCATGTCATTACAATGTGTTTATCTTCTGGATAAGTCATTTCTCTGGTTTCTTTTTGGATAGAAAATGAGTTTATCTTCTGGATAAGCCATTATAATGTGTCCTTATTGCATACTCCTTCTAGTTAATAAATCATTCTCTTACTTTCCCTCAAAAGTCTATGGTTTTTATTGGTCTTGGTCAAAATGAATTTTTTTATGAAACCATTTGTTTTACATGTGCTTCCATTTTAAGATTCTTCACTTCAAGGAAACCTAGGAAGGGGAAATGATGGAAGGTGAAAGTTCAAGCCAGAAAAAGGTGACAAACCGTGATTTTGGATTCACATACATCATATTTTCTTGGTCCATTGAAGACATTTTCAATGAGAATCTGTACAAGTACCTGGAAGGTACTATTCCCCCATGCCCATTTATGTTTCTCTATTTATTTGTGGTGATTTTTGTTTCTCAATGAGTTACGTTTCTAATTAGATCATTTTTTCTGGTTAAAATAGGAACTTTTTTGTCTCATGTACCTTGAGGGTTGATGTTTACTTACCTTAATAACCAAGTCCTAGAACAGAAGACAACCACAGCCATTAGGAGGAGAAG
>QAOA01001247.1:36730-63116 GCA_003255065.1 Cercis canadensis
GAGTTCCAGAAAAGAGGAATCAACTTTGTTTACAAGGCAATCGACTCCTCTTAAAAAGAACAAAATCAGAGTCTCGGTCAGAATGACATAGTTGACTACCACTCCAAGTGAGTTGACTGTCGTAGGGGAATTAAAATAAGTATTGTGCAAGAATAATATAGTCGATTTCCTATTTAAAGCAGTTGATTGTTTTGATTTTAAACTCATTCCTCCTTTAGCTCCTACGCATGCTTGACTTTGGACTTCGAATCTCTCTTCGCAAAAGCCTCTCTTTTGCACCTATGCCTTGTTTTCATTCTCTATGAACCCTAGCCTTCTTCCACACAAATTCTTCAAATCTAAAACTTAAACTACCAAATTCTTCAAAAAGACTTGGGAAACACTAAGGATCCATTACAAAGTCCTATTCTAGGAATTTCGTAGTTCTTGGAAGGTTATTAGTAGGGAACCCCAGGTAAAATCTTCAAAATTATCTTGTGGTTTTTGTTGCGATTCACTTTGGGAAGATTATTTTGGCCCTTTTGGCATCTCTCAGTCATTATTGGAGAAGATTTCAGTTGGTTTGGGTCCTATTTTGGGCGTTATTGGCTGTTAGTTGAAGACAGTAGAAGCTATGGTAAGCCTAAGACAGTAGACACTTTAGGCGTTATTCTCAATAAAACAAAAAAGTTATTTTACACACACACACACACACACACACACATATATATATATATATCATTCACTTGATATTCAGTTAGTTCTTGAGTTGTTTATTAATTTTATTCTTGTGCATTTGTGTTTGCTTGAATCTTGGCTTTTAAATTTTCTACCAATTACCATACTTGAACCTTGATTTTAAATTTTTTGCTAATTCCTAGGCTCAAATCCTAGTTTTAAATTTCCTACCAATTCCCAAGCTCAAATCTTGGTTTTAAATTTCTTGCTAATTCCCAGGCTCCAATCTTGGTCTTTTTGCATCTAGTTTATCTTTCGCAATATGAGTCATCTTGAATAATGACAATTGTCTTTTCCTTTATCCCAGCCAAAATACTTATCTATTTTCTTTATATGTTTCCTACATGAGGACATGAAAGCATTTGCTTCTCATGTCCCTCAAATAGTAAACATGTAAAGAAAGGAAAACTGTAGAAACCATATTTTTTCTCCAGGTGTGATTTAAAATTTTGTCTAAATTTATTTTTATTAAAAAATGGAAAAGAGAGACAAACGAAAATGAAAAAATAATTTTTTTTTTAATTTGGCCTAATTCAATTTTACATAAATTTACAATTTTTATAATTTTTGTTTTTTTCTAGTGCCATGCCGGTGCAATGCACGGGTAGGTAAACTTACTATGATGTCGATACAAATATTGCCTATCACACATACAAAATCTAAAATGTAACATTTGATATCTTTCACATTGGAGTAGTACCAATTAACATAAGTACATAAAAATGTAACATACGAATAATTTAACTCTTGTTTAAAGATTAGTTTAAATTAAACATCTAATGGAAAAAAAGTTGCTTTATCTTTGAAAATAACAACATCCATAACTCTTGGCAAATGTGGGTTTATTGAAATTAATAAAGCATTGTCAAGAGAAATGTCATATGGTTCTAAGTAATCATTTCATTCCTCTTTTAGGGTAACATTGTTCTGGCAGTGTAATGATCTTGTATAGTGCAATATCAATTCATTGTCATCTCTATGGTGCAAAATCCATTGACCTTATTTCTGAATAAAATGTTGTTGTGCAAAAAAATATGGGATATGCTGGATAAAAGTAATAATAGATATGTCAATACCAGAAACGATATGAATCAAAATATATCAGTATAAAATTATAGTGAACACTATGAATAATATGATCGTATAGCTAAAGATTTTACCATTTAGTTGAGCTCGAAGAAAGGATGATCCAGGAAATATATGAAACAATTTGGATAAACTTGAGGACATCCTGGAAGAAATATTAAGTGTGACTTATAAATGTGTTAATCTTGCTTGAATACTGTTAATATACATTAATAAGATTTACACGTGTTATAAAGTAGCATACCACATATATGGTTCCTGAACAAAATACACTGTGCATAGATGTAGATACGAACTCCTGCATAGCTCATCATCTGTATGAGCATATATTGAATATTTATAGTCATTTTAATACCCTATGTATTGATATATAAGAAAAATGAGAAAGCTTTAAAAAATAACATGGTACATATATAATGGTCTCCCATTAGAAATGGAATGANAATGAAATGAAATGTATTCAGTATAGTTACCCTCACTACCAGAATCATCATCTCCAAGCTCAACAAATTGCTCGTTGTCAGTTTCAAATAAAGTTAATGTGTTTAAAATAATCTTTAATCCATGTATAGAAGCTTTCGATTCCACTTAATATGTTAGCAATCTTATACCTGAGTCATTATGCTTGTCATTAGCAGCATCATTCTGAGGTCCTTTTGCCAGAGCATGATCAGGTGGTAAAATTCTTGCATCAACAGCCTCTGAGGTGAAAGATTTCAACATGTACAGGATTTGCTTAAATGAGTTGAGCATTGATTTTTAATTGAATAAATATGCACTATATAGTTCTAATAAATGCAAAATAATGTGATTACTTTAATATCCCTTCCAAAGGACAATTTGATAAACTTAAGGAAATTTGATTGCTTATAAGTCCAAGCCTATCTGTAACTTTAAGATAATATGTTGCACAAGCCTATGTTTTAAGCCCAATAAACTAGCAAGTCAAATATTTAAATGTGTTTATTGGCTTCAATGTTTGACTTATCAAAAGTAGAGAGTTTTTTATTTGAGCCAATAGGTGGCATGAAAACCATTGTTATACGAATTAAAGAAAATGAAACTAAAAATAAGTTTATCCATCTTTTTTTTTTATTGAATTTTCAAAATGAAATAGAAAATAAAAGTAAAGAAATTATTTTAACAAAGTGTCTTGACTTGCTTCCTCTACAAGTTCTTACATACACTAATTAAGGATCAAAGTCATTGTAATTTTGAATAATCAAATTCATTTTTTTTTTTTTTTCCAAAAGGGGAACATATATAATTTCAAAAAAATTTATGTACTTTCAAACATCATTTCTTTGGTTTTGATCCCTCTTTTTTATTGAATAAAGAAAAAAGTAAGTAAAAAAAGAAAAATGAAGTGAAGAAATGTAAAATAAAGATTCAAAAGGGAAATCTAAAATAATTGATTATTCTAGCTCTCTTATCTTTATTAATCCAAAAATGAAAATAATTTAAATAGCTATAATTTGAACTCAAACATGTCAAATAGCTAATACATAATAATAAACATGATATGGAATGCCACAAATGAGTCCTAAATCCTTTCACTCATTACTTGTAGTATGTATTGTCTGAAGTGGCACTAATCCTTACCTAGAATGAATAGGGCTGACCACCTTATATTGAGATGAACCACCATGTCATTTGATAATAATTAAGGGACCTATGAATACTAAACGGCCAATCACATTTCTAAATGCAAAATATGAATAAATTATTATAACTCATTTTTTAAAGTCACAAAAGAAAGAAAATTGAAATTACAGGTCAAGTAAAAAAGAAAAGAAAATCTTTCAAATTTAAGTCTTCAACTAATTGTTTAATATTAAAATTTCCATTTATCATGCACTTGTAACCAGCATCAGTCATATTTAAAATTGCTCCTGAAAAACACCAAACAATAGTTAAAAGGATTATGACCCCAAACAAAATAATCTAAAGCAAACCTCTTGACTCTCGCACATAAGAAGGATGCCAAATAATGACAAATAAGTAAGGACTACAACTTAATATGTTTAATAATTTAAAAAACAACTCCAGCTCAATATTGGAATGATCCTAGAACAGACACCACATACTCAATATTACACCCAAAATAGCATAGTAACTAACTCCAAAATCATTTAATAGGTGTGGAACATGAATCCAAAAAAAGTCTCCAATGAATGCTCAATGATGTGCTAAAAATAAAGCAAAACAACTTCCCTTTTATCTTGAAATAGTAAGGGCAGCCATAAAAACAGTGCAAAAATGACATAAAAATAAGTCAAGAATGGAAACAAAATCAAACTCAAAAGAATTACAAAATAGCATAGAACCAAGTCTATGATAGCACAAAAGTTTGTTCTTAAATTAGCTCTAAATATATCCCTGGATTAGCGACCAAACCCAACCCAAAATCATGTAAAAAATTCTTCAAAAGTAATCCAAAATAATGAACAAAATTCTCCAAAACAACCTTCAAACTAAGCATTATATCTCTGTCATAAGTTGTGTAGGCTTTGTTTCTTTTTTGGTAATAAGCTGTGTAGGCTTTAGGAGATGTTAGACATACATTGAAATTTTTATGAGCATCGGTCATATTTAAAAGGTTTATGACCCCAAACAAAATAATCTGAAGCAAACCTCTTGACTCTCGCACATAAGAAGGATGCCAAATAATGACAAATAAGTAAGGACTACAACTTAATATGTTTAATAATTTAAAAAACAACTCCAGCTCAATATTGGAATGATCCTAGAACAGCCACCACATACTCAATATCACACCCAAAATATTATAGTAACTAACTCCAAAATCATTTAATAGGTGTGGAACATGAATCCAAAAAAAAGTCTCCAATGAATGCTCAATGATGTGCTAAAAATAAAGCAAAACAACTTCCCTTTTATCTTGAAATAGTAAGGGCAACCATAAAAACAGTGCAAAAATGACATAAAAATAAGTCGAGAATGGAAACAAAATCAAACTCAAAAGAATTACAAAATAGAACCAAGTCTATGATAGCACAAAAGTTTTGTTCTTAAATTAGCTCTAAATATATCCCTGGATTAGCGACCAAAACCAACCCAAAATCATGTAAAAAAATTCTTCAAAAGTAATCCAAAACAATGAACAAAATTCTCCCCAACAACCTCCAAACTAAGCATTATATCTCTGCCATAAGTTGTGTAGGCTTTGTTTCTCTTTTGGTAATAAGTTGTGTAGGCTTTAGGAGATGTTAGACATACATTAAAATTTTTATGATGCTATTTAAGAAGCTTTGATATCTTAAATGTAGAATTCAAATCTTTGGTATTTAAATTTGAAGTTATGCAACAAAAAATGTGAAAATATTTAAATTATTAAGCATCTATAATCCCTTGTTTATATATTGGGGTATCTTACTAGCTTGTGTAAAATGCCAATGTACTAAATGCATTTTTTTTTTTGAAAGCTATGCTAACTAACGAAGACGTGAATCCAAAAATTGTTAATATATTTAATTTTTTAAACCACTAGTAAATTTTTTTATATATACATCTAATGAACAATTTTTTTATTTTTTGATGAGAATTTTCTTATTAGTTTGTATTTCTCTTTCTTACCTTCTCATAATGACATGCATATGTTGTTGTTATTGGCAAAAAAGAGATGAAGTTTCTTCTTCAAACTTGAATTAACTTTGGATTTAGTAAGCATTTTCACTTCCCTTATCTTCTTAGGTGAGAAGCGTCTCATTTTCTTATTATGTGCTTATTCTTCTCCATTAGTCTAACCATCTAATACTAATTGGTTTTTATTTTCTTATTATTCTCCATGGCATATGTTTATTCAGGAGCATTGTAGATGGGACAATTACTCAATCGGACAACACAAAGCATATAAGCTATTTATAGTAGCATGTTATGTAGTAAAATGTACTTTATAATTGTAATGTAATGATTGTTGAATTTAATATGCACTTAGATCATTGCTCAGTTGGACTTTACTTACTACTTGAGGTTATCAACTACAAATGTCATTCACAAATTGGATGTTTCCATATAGTATAACATTACCACATCAATACCAAAAATATATAAGAAACATTCTTATGTTTTTCAATTTTTTTAGCCATTCATTTTATTGTAGGTTAGTTATATGCTACTCTACTTAGATGTGACTTCTGTCACGTCGATCTCACACTTTTTTATATTGTTTTGGTTCTACATTATATCATACTAATACAGTTAGTATAAATTAATTTTTATTGAATTAATGTTTGAGCTATATTGAAAAGATTTAAATTATATCAACTGTACTAGTATAATACTATGTAGAACTAAAATAATGTAAAAAAAAAATTATAGAATGTGACATAAATTACATAAGAACTACTCTTTATTTTACTTTACATGAAAAGTATAATTTAATATCTAGGGGTGATTAATTCCTAATAATCAATCATTGACATATTCCTTAAAATGTACCTTTTTTTCAGATAAAATAATTCATTTTATTAAGTGAAAAAGATCCCATATATCTTTGTAGAATTTATGATAGATCCTTTTTTTTTTATTTTGATCTTTTTATTAATATATGTTCTAAATTATTAGTCTAATCTCTCTAATATATGCAAAAATTAGATGACCATAATATTCTTGTTGAAAATGGTAAGAAATAATTCAATATATTCATGTCATTACAATGTGTTTATATTCTGGATAAGTCATTTCTCTGGTTTCTTTTTGGATAGAAAATGAGTTTATCTTCTGGATAAGCCATTATAATGTGTCCTTATTGCATACTCCTTCTAGTTAATAAATCATTCTCTTACTTTCCCTCAAAAGTCTATGGTTTTTATTGGTCTTGGTCAAAATGAATTTTTTTATGAAACCATTTGTTTTACATGTGCATCCATTTTAAGATTCTTCACTTCAAGGAAACCTAGGAAGGGGAAATGATGAAAGGTGAAAGTTCAAGCCAGAAAAAGGTGACAAACCGTGATTTTGGATTCACATACATCATATTTTCTTGGTCCATTGAAGACATTTTCAATGAGAATCTGTACAAGTACCTGGAAGGTACTATTCCCCCATGCCCATTTATGTTTCTCCGTTTATTTGTGGTGATTTTTGTTTCTCAATCAGTTACGTTTCTAATTGGATCATTTTTTCTGGTTAAAATAGGAACTTTTTTGTCTCATGTACCTAGAGGGTTGATGTTTACTTACCTTAATAACCAAGTCCTAGAACAGAAGACAACCACAGCCATGAGGAGGAGAAGCCCAAGAGTGAAATTTCCAAACATTCAAGACTTATGTATCTCACACTTTGCACTATTGAAGACCAAACGATGGCTTCTCTCAAAGCATAAACTCCAACAGGCAATACCAAAAAGGCAAAGACTAATATGTGTAAAACTACAAGTACGAAAGGTACGTGAGAAACCTTCTTTTTTTTAATCGAAATAAAAAATATTTCTTATACATTATATGAGTAAGTCATGGTATATAAGTTTTTAGGGTGTGTTAAAAAGAATTTAATTTAATTTATGTGTTGTATAAAATAATGTGATAATGTTAGTTTATAAATAATATTTTTTATTCAAGAGAATAATCTGCCGAAAAAATGAGAGGTGAGTAAATATCAAGAATAAAATCATTGATATTAAATATTTTAATTTTTTTGATATAACAAAAACTTTAATTTTTGTGATTAAAGGATGAGCCAATTTTTTGTTTAGGTTGAATATAAATATTATAATTAATGTTTTAGAAATAAAACAGGATAATAATACATGCTTGGAAACAATGTATTTGTATTTTTGTCGGACCCCACACTGCTCCATTGCTCTCTGCAGCAGGTGTATCTCCACTTTTTCATTTTTTGATGTCAATCGTACATGTCTTTGCGCCACTGCCCCTTGGGTTCCACCATGACCATTTCTAGGCTACACAACTTGCAAACAGGGTAAGAAAGGCTATACAAAATCTGCCATTAAGTAGATTGAGAGTAGAGGAAAAAAATTTGAGAGAAATTAGGGGGAATTCCAAAGCAAGAACAAGAGAGTTTGAGAGAAAAGCACAAAAAATATCTCCATTGGGTTCATATCAGAGAGAAGCAAAGTTCAGGTATTGATATCCATTTCAAATCCGTCTATGTTAAAAGTTTTCACCTGTTCTTTCGCATATACTCACACTCCACACAATAGCAATCTGTAAGTTTTTCACAAAAGCTTGTGTTTTTTTTTTTTTTTTTTGTAGAAAAACTAGAGAGTTTGAGGGAAAAGCACAAAGAACATCTTCATTAGGCTCACAATCAGAGAGGGTCAAAGTTTAGGTATTGACATTCTACCTCCACTGCACATTTCAAATTCTTCTATGTCAAGTTTCTACGTGTTCTTGTAATCTTGCATGCAACACTCACGTTTAGATATAAAGATAAAAATAAAACAGAGCAAATATAAAAATAAAAGAGAAGAGCGGGTGGTGCTAACTAGTAGGTACCGATGGTGGTAACCTCCACCTCCATTCCGCAGTCGGAATAGAGATTTTAGAGAGCGAAAATAAGAGTTTAGAGAGAAGAAAAATGGAAACTCAGAAATTTTCAAGAAAATATAGAGATAGAGAGAGGGAATTTACCTTCATACCATCAATTTGACTTGGGGTCTTGCATTTTGCCTTCTATTTCCTCTGCCCTCATCCCTCATCCCTTATGTCTTTTTTGTTTATTGGACTGATTAAGGGAAGCCCCTTCGTTATGATTGGGTTGTTCTTTTTCTATTTGCTATATTTTTTTGCTTGTGAATTTGAGCCACTTGCCATTTACTAACTTGTACTCAGTAATGCCCATAATGGTAACAAGGTTGATCATGGGTACTAGGGGTGTAATCAGTTCGGTTTGGTCCGGTTTACACCCCAAACCGGCTAAAATCAAGTCAAACAAATTTGGTTACGTTTTTTAGAATTTTTTGAGTGAAACCGAGTCAAATTGAATGGGTTCGGTTTGATCGGTTTAGTCAGTTTTTCCGGTTTTCCTGCTGACCTATCCGCTTAAAGAATCCCAATGTAGCAAATACAGGAAGAGTTGTCAAGAAAAGAACAAAAATACGCCTTGTCCACCACTGTTCACCAAACCATCCTTCCAAAACACCAGAATGATGATTTCCACTTGAAGATGTCCCATATAGCACATCACCTTGTAATCAATAGCAAAACCAACTAATTTATTCAATCCACTAACATTTGGAGTAAAGCATAATAAATTCCACTTTCATAATTTTGTACCAGAAGTACTTGAAATCAAAACACATAACCATCCCAATTACAATAATGAAAAACTTCTGAAAAAATCATTAAATTGCGATCAAACGTCTTTTCTGCATTATAAGCAAAAGCCAACTATGAGAACCAAACAAAAGGCAGAGAAGAACTTACATTATTTCCCCTCCAGACTTGGTAGCACCTCCTTTGTTGTAAATTCTGGGGAATACTACCAAAAGGAGGAGACCCCATATTTAGATTTCCATTCCCAGCCACGGCGGCTCCCTCTCTTACAAAAATAAATCTTTTTCCTCCACGAAACACATGGCAGCCCAAAATCCAATTCAGCTTTCAACCCAAAAGTCCTTTGAGGTAAACCGATGAGGCTTTGACAGTTAAGATTTGCGCTGCAAGAAGGGCAATGCCTCTGCGTAGCAAAGAGTGAAAATGTGAGAGGGAGAGTGAATAACAAAGAGAGACCAGCGAGAGGGAGACTAGCAAGATGAGCCACTGCCAGTAGCCACCGAGACCAGTGATGCGAGATTGACAAAGTGAGAGGCTAAGGGAGAGTGAGAGGCTTAGGGATTTCTACGGATTTCAAAGAGGGAGAATGGCAAAGACCGAGGGAAGATGAGGAATTGGGTTTTGAAGTTCAAAAAACTAATAAATGTAGAGATTCCAAATGCACGATGAACTGTTTAAATCAAGTTTCGGAACGAAAACGAGGAACTCGACCCATCGCTTAGCAAAGCGGGAACTGAAGGTATCCAAGGAAGATATATGAATGCCACGCTCGAGAAAGATAGAAGGCAAGCAATAAGTTCTAGAATTGAACGCCACAAGAACCTGGAGTACTTGATAAGTTACAAACGCCATAAGAACTATGGTTCTTGATAAGTTACACTAGTTCTTCAAAAAACCATGGAAGGAGAAGACTCTTAACTTTACTCAAAATGCGTATTCTGACCATGACAAGAGCATTGGCCTCCCTTTTAAACAAAACAAGCATAACCCTAATTCTAAGTCTAATTGGGCCAAAGGCCTTAACAAAACCTAAATAAGCCCAAAATAATAACTAGATGTCCCAAATGGATAACATTAATAACCTAAGTGAAATTGGCTAAAAGTTGGTCCAAGCTTGGAGCCACTAACCAAAACACTCATTTTGGGTCAAAACTCGCTAAGCTATAATTTGACGGGGAGCTGCGGCATTGAGGGTTGGCACTGCGGTGCCTGGCTTGTTGTCTGCTAGGTGCTGCGGCAACTTAGGCCTTGTCTAGAAGCCATTCTGAGTGATTTGGAGTGCTACGACATCGAGTTTTGGAGGCTGCGGCTCCCAAGGTTTTACCCGTCTTCAATATCTTCATTTTTAGCCTAAATTGAGCATAGAACTTTTGGCTTCCATCCAAACTTGTTCCTTGAGCCTCGATCTTATCAATCAAGCCCTTCAAAGCTTCTTGCATCCTTTTAGCTCTTGCTCTTGTGATCGGACCCACAGACATGGATGACGGGTCTCTTGATTGGGTGTTAGGATCCTCATCAGTGTGCCTTTGAACAATGTCAACTAGTAGAAACCTGACTAAAGGATCTTAGCTGCAGAATGGTTAGCTCTAAATTGACCACTATATTTAGAAGAATGGCAGTGATGAAGTATACTCACCATCTCCTCTTTAGGGACACACTTTCTGATAATCCTATCAGAGCAATGCTTGTAGCAAAAGGGTCATCCCATAAGTAATGCTTCACATCATAGAGAAATTTCTTCCTCTGTTGATTGCTGCTTTGCTCTAGTGGAAGAACCTTACTAGTCAAATAATTAGCAAAATCTGAATACCAAGGAAGCTTCCCAACAGAGATATTATAGAGTTGTTCATTTGGGAATGCATCATTAATATGAGGCTTTGTCTAATCATGTTGCTCATATGGCTCCAAGCGGTACAAATGATCAGTTACTTGATTTTTTGTTCCCTTCTTGTCTTTGATCTCCAAGTCAAACTCTTATAGTAGGAGCACCCACTTGATTAATCTGAGTTTTGCATCTTTTTTCTCGATCAGATACATGATGGCGTAATGGTCAGTGTAGAATATGGTCTGGGTCCTATGAAGTATGCCAAAACTTGTTAAAAGCATAAACCATTAGTAGCAGTTCTTTTTCAGTGGTACATAGTTCATCTAAGCAGGGTTAAAGGAGCGACTATCATAATAAATAACATGGAAGACCTTGTTTCTACTCTATCCCAAAATAGCTCCTATAGCAAAATCATTGGCATCACACATCAATTCAAAAGGAAAATCCTAATCAGCAGCTATGATCATAGGGGCAGATACCAAAGCCTTCTTAAGAACTTGGAAAGCCTCAAGACAACCTACAATAAATTTAAAAGGCACATCTTTGAGAAGTAGATTGCAGAGAGGCTCAATTATCTTGGAGAAGTCTTTAACGAAGCACTTATAGAATCCAGCATGGCCCTTAAAACTACACACTCCTTTAGCATATGTAGGAGGTGGCAGCTTCTCAATAGTTTCTTTCTTAGCCCAATCAGTCGCAACACCAGAAGCATAGATCTTATGGCCTAAGACAATGCCCTATGTCTCCATGAAGTGGCACTTTTCCCAGTTGAGCACTAGATTAGTTTCTTCACAACATTGGAGAACTTAAGCAAGATTAGCCAAGCATGAATCAAAAGAAATTCCAAAGACTAAAAATTCATCTATAAACACTTCAATAAACCTCTCCACCATGTAAGAGAATTGCCATCATGCACATATGAAAAGAGGTTGGTGCATTGCATAACCCAAAGGACATGCGTCTGAAGGCAAATTTCCCATATGGGCAAGTGAAGGTAGTCTTCTCCTAATCTTCAGGTGCTATAGAGATCTGATTATAGCTAGGGTATCCATCAAGAAAACAACAATAAGGATGGCCAACCATTCTGTCAAGCATCTGATCAATAAAAGGCAAGGGGATGTGATATTTTCTAGTGGCCTTATTGAGCTTCATGTAGTCAATGCACACTCTCCAGCTAGTCACAGTTCTAGTTAGGATCAATTAATTATTCTCATTCTTGACCACTATTGTTGTGTAAAATTCTAACGCAAGTGCACATTATCGTTTCCAAGTAATAAGATGTGAGTTAATTATCATGCCCATGAGGACTAATGTTATCAATTATCGAAATTGCATTAATCTCAATTTTATCTAATCAACGAGTATGGAGATTTTCAAGATAGAACTTTAAGTAAACTGAAAATAAGCTAAGACAAAGAAAACGACTAATTAATCAAGAGAGAAAAGCCTATGGTTCCGATTTCAACAAAAATAATCCCGGTTTTCATTCCTCATGTCATTAATATCAATTTATCTTCCTAATTGCTAGTCAAGATTCCCTAATTCATTCACTAGCCTCTCCCAAGGTCTGGTGAAAATATCCTCAATTACTAACCATGTATATTACTATACGAGTTATAATAATTACAAATTCATTAGGTTCTATGAATCTCTTAATTGACTACACAAGTCATGGAGGTATATTCCTATCCTACATGCAACCTGTGGTATTCATCTCAATGAACTAGACACACAAATCTCCTTTCAGTCTCTAAGTGATTAACTAATCAACTAATTAATGGCCAGTTAATTAGAAGCATTAAGAATAGGGATAAACACTCAAATAAAAAATATAAACCTCAAATTAATTTCACAAGAAACTACAACCGTTTATAATTAGGCTACATCATAGCCCTAAATAAGAGATTAGCTCACAGCAAAAGATAAGAACATGGTAGGGTAAAATCTAGACATAATTCAAAGGGAAGAAGAATAAAACTCAGTAGAGAAGCTACCGATCTGCTGTCCAAGTTGCACCTCTCAAATCCTTGTTTTGCTCTTGCTTCCTTACTTCCAAAAAGTCAAGAAAAGATCCCTAAACTCAAACCTAAAAGTTGCTTAAATACTAAAACCTATTACTCCTAATTCTAATAGGAAAAACAAAGCACGTGTGCGGAAGAATGCACGTTGGGCTTTGGGACGTTGGATCACGAGCGCTAGGACGCCTAGGGAGTGCTTTGGTGGATGGCCTGGCAAAGCGACTCTAGGTCATGGGCATAGCGACATTGGTTAAGGGCGTAGCGACGCCCAAAGGATGCTTCAATGTGGCTTTTGGCTAAGAGAGGGCATAGCACGTTGGGTGGAAGAATGCATATTGGGCGTTGGGACACTGGATCACGAGCGCTAGGACGCCCAGGGAGTGCTTTGGTGGATGGCCTGGCAAAGCGACTCTAGGTCATGGGTATAGCGACATTGGTCAAGGGCGTAGCGACGCCCAAACGATGCTTCAATGTGGCTTTTGGCTAAGAGAGTGCGTAAAGACGCTAGGAAGTAGCATAAGGATGCCCAGCACCTTGCTCACCTCTGCAGCTGGTGGACTTCGAGTGTAGCGACGCCAGGGAGTAGCATAGCAACACCCAACAAACCAAAAATTTACCAAATCTTGTCTTCAATGCCTCTTTAAGCAATAATTTTCACTTTTTCCATTCAAACCTACAAAATAGACAGAATGAACAAGATTAAGGCTACAAATCTCAAGACACAAACATAAAGTTAAGCTAAAAGCATTTATAAAGTGGGTGTAAAATCTACTTAACAAATACCCCCAAACTTAACATTTTGCTTGTTGATGCGATTTCCCTAGTGAATATAGGTCAACTCAGCATAACACCACGAATCCAAGGATCCCAAGAAATTGGCCAATGAATCAAACAAAACAAGATGAATGGAAATGAAATGAAGACCCTTAAACTTAGAATGAGCAACTCAACAATGCAGCCAAACCTCTCAAGCACAAAGAATCAAGAACCAACGTGGAAAGGATGAAGCATTGATTGAATCACCAAACTTCAAGGAAAAAGGAGATTGGGAGTGATAAGATTCTAGCACCAAGCAAGTTGTACCCTTGCTGGTCCATAGCTCTCAAAAGAGAGAAAAGAGAAGAAACCTCTCAACAAGTTCTTTGATTAATTTCTGAATAATGTTGATGACAAAGGCAATCATCTCCTTAAAGTGTTTGTGGGGCAATTTTAGGAGCTGAGTGGGTAACCGAACCCAAACTGACCCAAAGATCCTAAAACCCAACTAAGCAAGCCCTAAGTGGCTTAAGTAATGACCAGCCCTAATAGAAGTTCAAAATGGGCCATTACTACAAACTTAACCCAAAACAAAGTCTCAAGAAATAAATCAGAAAATAAAGACCCTAAATACATAGCTATTCGGCCCAACAATGATATCAAAATACAAAGACTATTGACCAAATAACTATGAGCTAAACCCTAGCCTCGGCCTCCTTGGTGTTGCTACCTTGGATCGCATCATCCCCTCCCTATTCAAAAAGACTTGCCCTCAAATCTTTAACCTACATCAACAAGAAAAGGGTAATGAGTGTAAAACCCAATTAATATCAAGCCACAACAAGGTTTAAGATTGTAGAGGAAGGAAGATATGCTTAGTGCAACCACTAAGACTTGTGTTACATTGACCAGCTTCATCTTGAACATTCAAGTTCCTTCTCCCTTATTTGTAACAACAAAGTAAAAGGAGATACCCAGGTCAAAGACCACCCTCTCAAATTCCTTACAAGAAACCACAAAGCTAAAATTTTTGTGAGGAACACAAAAGCATAAAAATGCATAAAGGCATAAAAGAAATAGTGAAGCAAGCACTGTAGGACTAGAATAAACTAAACTCAGCTATTGATTTAAAAATACCACGAAGTAGGCCTTCAAAAAGTATCCAATGGAAATGTGCAACAAAAGATTCACCACTTTAGACAGGGTATGAGAGATATGACAAACCTTGCAAGGTATGGACAACCAACCATAGGTTCCATATATAAATCTAAAAGAAAGCAAATAATTATGTCCAACAAATCTAAGCCTATAACAACCATGCGCAAGTTCATCCTTACAAAATACATTGGTGTCATAAAAAGTGTTATTTATGCAAGAATTAAAAGAAATGTGAGATCTATACATGGAGTTATGGAATAACTACAAATCGAGCTTTCTAAACAAAGAGCAATTTGGTATATGGTGGGGTTGTGCAGCCCATGCAACACTCACACTCTTCTTACCGATATCATAAAAGTCACTTGCACACAAGGTTCTAACATGATCTAGACCTAGTGCCCTAGCATGTGAATAAGTAAGAAGCATGAAATCTCCTAATCCATCAACATTAGTTCCTAAATCTCCACATGCATACACCATTACAACAAGAGTAGGATCATGATTAAACAATTTTTCAGCAAGTGCACAATCAACAGAATTTGATGTCAAAGTAGGAAAATCTGTAAAGTTAACAATAGAAGCCTTGGGAAAGTCACTCTTCAATATGAGTAGCATTCCATCTTGTGTTGTTCTTTGAGAGACTTCTTCAAGATTCTACACATGGGATAAACACACACTAGAACATGAAAGATTAAAGGGATTAGTCTCAACATAAGTCTTTTTGCACAAGGATGTTAGAGTAGGCTTATGAGAAAGCAAAACTTTCTTGGACTCTCTTTTCCCAAGCTCATAATCTTTCATTTTTCCTCTCTTCTTTCCACTCAATCTGCTCTTGGTTTCTCTCTCTTTTTCTTGCCTCTTGAAGGTCTTGGCCTGCACTCTCTTTTGCTCTCTCTCAATCTCACAATCTTTTTATCCGTATTTGATCTTCTAGAATTTGCTTTGGAGACATAGGGATCAAGGTGATTAGCCTCTTGTTGAAAACAAATGAGTATAGTTTTATGTACCCACTGTGAATGACTTTGTAGTCAAATGGTCAAGTCCTACCAAGGAGTATGTGGCTAGCCTGCATGGGAATAATATCACAAAACACCTCATCTTCATACTTGCCAATGGAGAAAGAGATTAGGACTTTTTTGCTCACTGTTACCTCCCCACTATTGTTGAGCGATTGGAGAATGTAGGGTTTGAAGTGTTTATGTATAGGCAAGCTACATTAGCACAACTTCCCCCATCTACTATCACACTACAAACCAATGAACACATTTAAATATTTAACTTGCTAGTTTATTGGGCTTGAAACATGGGCATATGCAGCGCATTATCTTAAAGTTACAGATAGGCTCTTGGTTGGAATTATAAGCAATCAAAATTCCTTAAGTTTGTCAAATTTTGAACTTGTTCTCATATCTATTTTACAAATTATTCAACACCTTATATAAACCAAATAAATTGGCTAATTTTTTAATAAACATAATCATAAACATAAACATAAACATAAACATAAACATAAACATAAACATAAACATAAATATAAACATAAACATAAACATAAACATAAACATAAACATAAACATAAACATAAACATAAACATAAACATAAACATAAACATAAACATAAACATAAACATAAACATAAACATAAACATAAACATAAACATAAACATAAACATAAACATAAACATAAACATAAACATAAACATAAACATAAACATAAACATAAACATAAACATAAACATAAACATAAACATAAACATAAACATAAACATAAACATAAACATAAACATAAACATAAACATAAACATAAACATAAACATAAACATAAACATAAACATAAACATAAACATAAACATAAACATAAACATAAACATAAGCATAAACATAAGGACACAAAAATAAATAAATTATTATGACAATGAAAACACAAGTTCAAAGAAAAGATATCATAAAAATATTCAATTACGAATTAATATGGAATAAATAATCATTCCAATGAAACAAATAAGTTATTTTACACAAATACAGACACACACACACACAGATATATATATATATATGTATAATAATGAGTGAATTTTATATAAATGAATTAGATTTCATTCACTTGGTATTTAGTTAGTTCTTTAGTTGTTTATCGGTTTTATTCTTGTGCTTCTGTGTTTGCTTAAATCTTGGTTTTTAAATTTTTTGCCAATTCCCAGGATCAAACATTGGTTTTAAATTTCTTGCTAATTCTCAGGGTCAAATCATGATTTTAAATTTCTTGCCAATTCCCAAGCTCAAATCTTGATTTTAAATTTCTTGCTAATTCCCAGGCTCGAATCTTGATCTTTTTGGATCTAGTATATCTTTCGCATCATGAGTCATCTCGAATACTGACAATTATCTTTTCCTTTATCACTGGCAAAATACTTATCTACTTTCTTTACATGTTTCCTACATGATGACATGAAAATATTTGTTTCTCACGTTCCTCAAATGGTAAACTTGAAAAGAAATACAAACTGTAAAAACCATGTACTTGTAGCCATGCTGATTATGGGTGCTAACCTAGTGTGACTAAATTGTTTTTCTTTTTTATTTTTAAATTGGTGACCCCATTTTAGGCATATGTTTTATTATTTTGTTACATTTGGGCCACTTATTCAATTTAGAGGAGTTTGGCCGGAAATGGGTATGGGAGTACCGGAATGGTTAAGGATTTAGAGGAGAATGAGAGAAATTGGGTTATTTTTTTAAGTGAAATGATGACCCGTGAACCAGAATTTTAAAGGGTTTTAAGTGACACGGCCGTATATTGTGGGCGTGTTGGGCTTGGGTAAGAAACACGGGAAGTTGACACGTGCATGGCAGTGGGGGTGTTGGTGTGACACGGGGGTCACATGCCTGTGTATTGGGCCGTGTGTAGAGTGTAGAAAATCCTTTTAAGTGACACGAGCAAGACACGGCCGTGTGTGCGACCGTGTTAATGACATGACATGCATGGATACTTACCTAGGTATGGACATGGCCGTGTCTTCAAGTGGGTTACTTTTGGTCAATCGACACGGGAATAGACACGGCCATGTCACTTGCCGTGTTCTTTCTGTACTCTCTGTGTCATTCACACGCTTGTTGCCACGGTCGTGTGTGCTCGTGTTTTACTCATTGACTTTCTGGATGGTTCACACAGGTATAGACACGGCCATGTCATTGGCCGTGTTCTTCCTCTTGATTTTTTGAATAATTCATAAGCCTTTGGCCAATCAACACGAGTATTGACACGGCCATGTCACTAGCCGTGTTCTTCTCTTGGGATCTTTGCCTGATGCACACGGGGTAGGGCACGACTGTGTTTCAATCCGTGTTCTTCATTCTAAGCTTGAATACTGAACTTGAATCTGTATAAGTGTCCCAAGCAAAACTTACACCAGAAAAAATAGGAAATAAATCTCCTCTTTTAGCTAAAAACTAACTAAGACACTTAAAGAAACCAATTCAAGATAAATCATAAAGAAACTTAAGAAAACAATAAAACACTAGATATTGGGTTGCGTTCCAACAAGCACTTAATTTATAGTCTTAAGCTGAACTCTCTCTGGTGTTATGTTGGTGTAGAAAGGACCATTGGAGAGATTTGGTGAACCCCATCTCCCCAATAACGCTTAAGCTTTTTTCCATTAACCTTGAAGCTTATTCCTAAATGAATGCTAGCTACTTCAATAGCTCCATAGGGGAAGACGTTTTTGATAAAAAAAGGGACTTGACCACCTCGATTTCAACTTCCTAGGAAAGAGTTTCAACCTTAAGTTGTATAATAACACTTGTTGTCCCGATTCAAAATTCCTTAGGATAATCCTCTTGTCATGTCATCGCTTCATTTTTTTCTTTGTAGAGCTTTGAACTCTCATAAGCTTGATGCAAAAACTCATCCAATTCATGAAGCTGAAGCATCCTTTTCTCACCTGCTGCTGCCAAGTCAAAATTAAGGATCTTTGTTGCCCACAATGCTCGATGCTCCAATTCAACAAGTAAATGAGAGGCCTTCCCATACACCAATTGGTAAGGAGACGTGTCAAGTGATGTCTTCAAAGTAATCTAGTAAACCCAAAGAGCATCGTCAAGCTTCATTGCCTAATCTTTTCTTGAAGTGTTAACAGTTTTCTCAAGTATCCACTTCAATTCCCTGTTCGACATCTCAACTTGTCCACTGGTTTGTGGATGATACATGGTTGCAATACGATGCCTTACACCATATTTACCTAACAAAGATTCTAGCCGCTTGTTGCAAAAGTGAGTTCCCTCATCACTTATCGAAGCTTTTGGTAACCCAAATCTTAAGAAAATGTTCTTTTTGAGGAAACCAATAACCACCTGAGCATCATTAGTTCTGGTTGCTGTTGCTTCAACCCATTTGCACACATAATCAACCGCCACCAGGATGTATTCATTAGAGTATGATGAGGGAAAGGGGCCCATAAAATCAATACCTCACACATCGAATAAATCGACTTCAAGCACTGAGTTCAGAGGTATTTCATGTCGTTTAGAGATGTTACCCATTCTTTGGCATCGATCACACATCTTCACATACTCATATGCATCTTTGAACACGGTTGGCCAATAGAAGCCCGATTGTAATACTTTTGCAGCTATTCAGTCTCCACTGAAATGACCCCTATAACCCAAAGCATGACAGTGCCATAGTATATCTTCAACTTCTTCTTGTGGCACACATCTCCTTAACAACCCATCCACACACCTCAGTAAGTAAGGTTCATCCCAGACATAAAATTTGGCCTCATGAAGAAACCATTTCAACCGTTGAGAATTGAGGTCCACGGGAAAAACTTTAGCGGCCTTGAAATTAGCAAAATCTGCATATCATGGTAAGCTTTGCACCGCAAAGAGTTGTTCATTTAGAAACTCTTCATTAATGTGGAGCGGCTGGTCGGGTTGCTTCTCTTGCTATTCAATCCTCGACAAATGGTCAGCTACCAAGTTTTCCATGTCTCTCTTGTCTTTGATCTCAAGATCAAATTCTTACAATAATAAGATCCAGCGGATGAGCCTTGGCTTCGACTCTTGCTTGGCAAAAAGGTACCTAATAGCTGCATGATCGGTATAGACAATAACTTTGGCACCTACTAAATAAGAACGAAATTTGTCAAAAAGCAAACACAATGGCCAACAATTCTTTTTTAGTAATAGCATAGTTAAGTTAAGTAGAATCAAGAACATGGCTAGCATAGTAAATCACATGCAACAATTTATTCTTTCTTTGCCCTAACACAACACCTACAACTATATCACTAGTATCATACATGAGTTCAAAGGGCAATTCCCAATCAGGGGAAACAACAACAGGAGCAGTAGTCAACTTTTGTTTTAAAGTATTAAAAGTTAACAAACATTCATCATTGAAAACAAAAGCTTCATCTTTCATGAGGAAGTTACAAAGTGGTTTAGCAATTTTAGAAATATCTTGAATGAATCTCCTATAAAAACCAATATGCCCCAAAAAGCTACACATTCCTTTAACATCAGTAAGAGGGAGAAGTTTTTCAATTACCTCAACTTTGGCCCTATCTACTTCTATCCCTTTAGCAGAAATTTTATGTCCTAAAATAATTTCCTCTCTCACCATGAAGTGAAATTTCTCCCAATTTGAAACCAAATTTGTTTCTTGACATCTCTTCAACATTAAGGATAAATTATGCAAGCATAAATCAAAAGTAGAGCCAAAAACAGAAAAATCATCCATAAAAATCTCAATGAATTTTTCAGTCATATGAGAGAATATGGAAAGCATACACCTTTGAAAAGTAGTCAGTGCATTGCACAATCCGAACGGCATCCTCCTGTATGCATAGACTCCATATGGGCAAGTGAAAGCCATCTTTTTTTGATCCTCTGGAGCTATTGCAATCTGATTGTAACCTAAATAGCCGTCCAGAAAGTAGTAATATTCATGACCAACTAGACGTTCCAACATTTGATAGATAAATGGGAGAGGGAAATGGTCCTTCCTTGTGGCATCATTTAGTTTTCTATAGTCAATGCACACACGCCATCCCGTGACAATTCTAGTGGGAATCAACTCATTATTTTCATTCATGACCATAGTTGTCTCAACTTTCTTGGGCACTACCTGAACCGGGCTCACCCAAGAGTTATCCGAGATGGGGTAAATAATGTCAGCATCTAATAGCTTGACCATTTCCTTTCTCGCCACCTCTTTCATAACTAGATTTAATCTCCTTTAGGGTTGCACTACTGCCTTATAGTTGTCCTCCATGAGAATCTTATGCATGCAAAAAGAATGACTTATGCCTTTTAAATCAGTAATGAACCACCCGATAGCACTCTTATGCTCCCTTAACATGCTCAATAGCTTCTCCTCTTCTATCTTATTTAACTCAAAGTTTATAATTATAGGAAAGGAGTTGCTCTCACCAAGAAAAGCATACTTCAGAGTTACAAGTAAGGGTTTGAGCTCAAGTTTTGGAGGTTGTACCTTCTGTTCTTCCTTGTGTAAGTCTTCTATTTTTGGTGGAGAAGTGATGGAATATGATGACAAGGCATCCAACAATGCTACTTGTTCACTCACTGATGAATCATCTTCAAGATCAGATATGCTTGTAGCATTCACTAGGACTTTCTCAAGAGGGGAAGATGAAAAATTCTCTTTAAATGTGCTAGTGATGATGGAGTCAAGAATATCTAGTCGGAAGCACTCTTCTTTCTCCATAGGATGTTTCGTAGCATCGAACACATTAAAAATTATCTTCTCATCTTGGACTTTCAAAGTCAAAGTCTCATCTGCCACATCAATTAATGCTTTTCCAGTAACTAGAAATGGTCACCCCAAAATGAGTGAAATTTCTCCATCCCCTTCCATATCTAACACCACAAAATCCATCAGGAAAATAAACTTGTTTACCTTAACCAAAACATCCTCGATTAAATCATAAGGATGTTTGATTGAACGGTCGGCAAGTTGAAGAGTTATCATGGTAGATTTTGCTTGATCAATCTTAAGCTTCTTAAAAATGGAAAGAGGCATGAGATTAACACTTGCTCCAAGATCACATAGAGCTTTCCCAAAAGTTATATCTCCAATTGTGCATGGAATGGAAAGACTCTTGAGATCTTTAAGCTTTTGAGGCAACTTCCTTTGCAGAATAGCACTACATTCTTCAGTTAACATAATTGTCTCATCATCTCCAATTCTTCTTTTCTTTGACAAAAGATCTTTCATAAACTGTACATAGGATGACATATGTTCAAGTACTTCAGCAAAAAGTATATTAATACGGAGTTTCTTAAATACCTCTAGGAACTTGCTGAATTGTTTTTCATCTTGTTGCTTCTTATGCCTTTGAGGAAAAGGCACCTCGATAAGTGGTGTTGAAGCACATGATTTGTTCACTTTCTCAACCTTTTCTTTATCTCTTGAATCTTTGGGAATGCTGACTGTTGAATTCCCATTGCTCCCTGTTGTCTTACCACTCTCCCCAGTTGGCATTTCTTTTCTTGGTATAGGCTCAATTACCTTCCCACTCCTTGTAGTTATAGCCTTCACATGCTCCTTAGAATTGGGAATGGTGTCACTAGATAAAGAACCTTGAGGCCTCTCTGCCAATTGCCTTGCTATCTGCCCCACCTAAGTCTCTAAATTCCAGATGGATGCATATTGATTTCTAAACCCACTCCTTGTTTCATCCATAAAAGTTGATTTTTTGTGAATGAAAGCTGAGGTTTGGGTTGTCAACTTCTCTAGTGCACTCTCCAAAGAGGAAAACTTCTCATTAGGCTGATGTTGTGAAGCAGAACCTTGAGGAGATTGCTGAGGTGCCTGATGTGAAAAATTTGGTCTGTGAGGAGCTCCCTGATTGCCTTGATTACTCCAAGAGAAATTTGGGTGATTCCACCACCCTAGGTTGTAAGTAGGAGCATAAGGGTTATTTTGAGGTCGTGGAGGGTTACCCATATAATTAACTTGCTTTTGAGGACAAGAAGAGCCAAACATGTTACCAGGGCACTCCCCATTCGCATGGTTGCCTGAATAGAAATCACAGACAACTGGAGGATGATTAATAGCATTTACATTGACAGTTTTAAACTTTTTGGATAGTTCAGCCACTAGTTGAGTTAATAGCTTGTTCTGAGGCAGAAGTGCATCTAAGGCCCCACACTTTGAATTTTCACATCTCCATGAGGAAATACTTGGACCACAGTAAAAGATCCTGATTACCTAGATGTCAGCTTTCCTGGAAATAGCTTCAAATAAGAATTGAACAAAAGGACCTGCCGACTAGGAGTAAACTCACGCCTTAAGATACGCTTATCATGCCACTGTTTAGTTTGTGCCTTGTATAACTGGCATTCTTATAAGCTTCTTGGCAAAAATTCATCCATCTCATTGAGCTACAGTAGATGGTTTTCACCGGCGACTTGAAGATCTAAATTCAACTTCTTAATTGCATAATATGCCCGGTGCTCTAACTCCACAAGTAGGTGACAAGCTTTCCCTAACACCAATTGGTAAGGTGACATGGCTATTGGTGTCTTGAAAGCTAGCCTATATGCCCAAAAAGCATCATCTAACTTCTCAGACTAATTCTTCCTATTAGTGTTCATTGTTTTCTCTAATATCCACTTTAACTCTCTATTGGAGATCTCCACATGGCCACTAGTCTAGGGATGATAAGCAGTGACAATCTTGTACTTGACCCCATCTTGGCTAAGAGTGTATCTAGCTGCTTGTTACATAAGTGCTGCCCTTCACCATTTATGATAGCTCTTGCAGTGCCAAAGCAAGTGAAAATATTTTTCTTCAAAAAATTAATTACCACCTTAGAGTCATTGGTTGGTAAGGCTACAACTTTAACCCACTTGGACACATAATCTACAGTTAAAAGAATATAATTATTGTTGAAAGATGGAAATGGTCTCATGAAATCAATCCACCACACATCAAACAACTCTACCTCTAGAATATTATTTAGAGCCATCTCATGTCAACAAGATATATTGTCAGTCCTCTGGCATATGTCACAAGCAGACATATGAGGGTGTGTGATGCGAATCCCTATGGGGTAACCCAAATGTAGAGATTCCAAATGCACGATGAACTGTTTAAATCAAGTTTCAGAACGAAAACGAGGAACTCGAGCCATCGCTTAGCAAAGCGGGAACTGAAGGTATCCAAGGAAGATATATGAATGCCACGCTCGAGAAAGATAGAAGGCAAGCAATAAGTTCTAGAATTGAACGCCACAAGAACCTGGAGTACTTGATAAGTTACAAACGCCATAAGAACTATGGTTCTTGATAAGTTACACTAGTTCTTCAAAAAACCATGGAAGGAGAAGACTCTTAACTTTACTCAAAATGCGTATTCTGACCATGACAAGAGCATTGGCCTCCCTTTTAAACAAAACAAGCATAACCCTAATTCTAAGTCTAATTGGGCCAAAGGCCTTAACAAAACCTAAATAAGCCCAAAATAATAACTAGATGTCCCAAATGGATAACATTAATAACCTAAATGAAAGTGGCTAAAAGTTGGTCCAAGCTTGGAGCCACTAACCAAAACACTCATTTTGGGTCAAAACTCGCTAAGCTATAAATTGACGGGGAGCTGCGGCATTGAGGGTTGGCGCTGCGGTGCCTGGCTTGCTGTCTGCTGGGTGTTGTGGCAACTTAGGCCTTGTCTAGAAGCCATTCTGAGTGATTTGGAGTGCTACGACATCGAGTTTTGGAGGCTGCGGCCCCCAAGGTTCTACTCGTCTTCAATATCTTCATTTTTAGCCTAAATTGAGCATAGAACTTTTGGCTTCCATCCAAACTTGTTCCTTGAGCCTCGATCTTATCAATCAAGCCGTTCAAAGCTTCTTGCATCCTTTTAGCTCTTGCTCTTGTGATCGGGCCCACAGACATGGATGACGGGTCTCTTGATTGGGTGTTAGGATCCTCATCAGTGTGCCTTTGAACAATGTCAACTAGTAGAAACTTGACTAAAGGATCTTAGCTGCAGAATGGTTAGCTCTAAAGTGACCACTATATTTAGAAGAATGGCAGTGATGAAGTATACTCACCATCTCCTCTTTAGGGACACACTTTCTGATAATCCTATCAGAGCAATGCTTGTAGACAAAAGGGTCATCCCATAAGTAATGCTTCACATCATAG
This sequence comes from Cercis canadensis, assembly GCA_003255065.1. Classification (NCBI taxonomy): domain Eukaryota; kingdom Viridiplantae; phylum Streptophyta; class Magnoliopsida; order Fabales; family Fabaceae; genus Cercis; species Cercis canadensis. The sequence continues at coordinate 61,726 of QAOA01001247.1, forward strand.
AGAAATTTCTTCCTCTGTTGATTGCTGCTTTGCTCTAGTGGAAGAACCTTACTAGTCAAATAATTAGCAAAATCTGAATACCAAGGAAGCTTCCCAACAGAGATATTATAGAGTTGTTCATTTGGGAATGCATCATTAATATGAGGCTTTGTCTAATCATGTTGCTCATATGGCTCTAAGCGGTACAAATGATCAGTTACTTGATTTTTTGTTCCCTTCTTGTCTTTGATCTCCAAGTCAAACTCTTATAGTGGGAGCAGCCACTTGATTAATCTGAGTTTTGCATCTTTTTTCTCGATCAGATACATGATGGTATAATGGTCAGTGTAGAATATGGTCTGGGTCCTATGAAGTATGGCCAAAACTTGTTAAAAGCATAAACCATTAGTAGCAGTTCTTTTTCAGTGGTACATAGTTCATCTAAGTAGGGTTAAAGGAGCGACTATCATAATAAATAACATGGAAGACCTTGTTTCTACTCTATCCCAAAATAGCTCCTATAGCAAAATCATTGGCATCACACATCAATTCAAAAGGAAAATCCTAATCAGCAGCTATGATCATAGGGGCAGATACCAAAGCCTTCTTAAGAACTTGGAAAGCCTCAAGACAATCTACAATAAATTTAAAAGGCACATCTTTGAGAAGTAGATTGCAGAGAGGCTCAATTATCTTGGAGAAGTCTTTAATGAAGCACTTATAGAATCCAGCATGGCCCTTAAAACTACACACTCCTTCAGCATATGTAGGAGGTGGCAGCTTCTCAATAGTTTCTTTCTTAGCCCAATCAGCCGCAACACCAGAAGCATAGATCTTATGGCCTAAGACAATGCCCTATGTCTCCATGAAGTGGCACTTTTCCCAGTTGAGCACTAGATTAGTTTCTTCACAACATTGGAGAACTTAAGCAAGATTAGCCAAGCATGAATCAAAAGAAATTCCAAAGACTAAAATCATCTATAAACACTTCAATAAACCTCTCCACCATGTAAGAGAATTGCCATCATTCACATATGAAAAGAGGTTGGTGCATTGCATAACCCAAAGGACATGCGTCTGAAGGCAAATTTCCCATATGGGCAAGTGAAGGTAGTCTTCTCCTAATCTTCAGGTGCTATAGAGATCTGATTATAGCTAGGGTATCCATCAAGAAAACAACAATAAGGATGGCCAACCATTTTGTCAAGCATCTGATCAATAAAAGGCAAGGGGATGTGATATTTTCTAGTGGCCTTATTGAGCTTCATGTAGTCAATGCACACTCTCCAGCTAGTCACAGTTCTAGTTAGGATCAATTCATTATTCTTATTCTTGACCACTATTGTTGTGTAAAATTCTAACGCAAGTGCACATTATCGTTTCCAAGTAATAAGATGTGAGTTAATTATCAT
>QAOA01001247.1:77814-97868 GCA_003255065.1 Cercis canadensis
AAAAAAAAAAAAAAAAAAAAAAAAAGAAAGAAAGAGAAAATACTAATAACAGTATATTATTAAAACTGTATACCAATAATAATATATAAAGAGAGCTATTATTTTCACATTTTATTTTGTTAATGTCACACCCTATTTAATGTCTAAATATATTATAGACTATAAATTACCCTTATTTAATATAAAAAGTTTTTAAAATTGTTTATTGATGATATTATTTTTCTAATTTCTATTAATTATGGCTTTATTTTTTTAAAAAAAATATCTCTAATCTCATTCTTTTGTAATGTTAAACCTATATCAGAAATGGATGATGGAGGTTGAAAGCCATGTCAACAGCCATGTCAGCAAGCCAAGTCAATGCTGAAGTAAATAGTCAAAGTTAGTTAGAATTAGTCATTTGGTTAGCTTTGCTTCAGTTATTAGATTCTCTTCAAAGGCTGAGCTGTACATCAGCACATGCCTATATAATGTATTGGTAACGTGTAATCAATAATCAATCAATTCATTTGCTCAAGATCTAGATTTAGATCTGAAGTTCATCCTCCAAGATTCTCTCTTCTTCTTCTTCTGTTTTCTCTTCTCTACATAATGGCCTTCTGCAGAATCATCTCTGCATATCACGTATGGTGATCACTTTGTGATTGCTTCTCTGGTTTTAATCCTTTGTCAAGCATCTCTCTATTACATCAAAATTCTTTCATGGTATCAAAGCTCTTGTAATGGCAGATCACAGTTCAAGCTCTGTGGAGTCATTTCATGGTTTAGAAAATTTGCAGCTTCCAATGTTTGGTCAATCCTTAACAATTAAGCTTGATCGCATCAATTATTTGATATGGCGCAATCAACTTCTTAACATTGTGATTCCAAATGGTTACGAAGGGATTCTTGATGGATCTCGATTTTGTCCAGAGAAGTTCATCCAAGATTCATCATCATCCACAGGAGGTTTGATCTTAAACTCTAACTACACACTATGGTAGAGACAAAATCACCTAGTGATGAGTTGGATTTACTCTTCTTTGACTGAGCAAATCATGGTTCAGATCATGGCATATGACATAGCCTTTGAAATCTGGAGATCACTTGCACAAAATTTTTCTTCTTCCTCACGAGCAAGAGTCATGGAATTGAAGCTAAAGCTGCAGACAACCAGGAAAGGAAATCTTGGAATTTGGGAATATATGCTCAGAGTTCAAAGCATTTGTGATAATCTTCGAGCAATAGGAGAAACAGTGACTCAAGATGACCAAGTTATGGCAATTCTGAGTGGTCTAGGCCCGGAATACAATCCAGTTGTGGCACCTCTCAATCTTGAGTCTGTCTCTATTGAGGTATTACAGAGTCATCTTCTTACTTTTGAAGAAAGGCTTGAAAGGCAAAAATCAGTGGATGAACAGGTGTTAATGCAGGCAAATGCTACATTGTTCAATCCATCAACAGGCAAGAAAATATTCAATAATGCTAATTCTCATGGTTATGGCACTAGCAATCATGGATCTCAGACTGAACATGGAAATGGACCACCTAGGTCCTTTTCAAATCAAGGAAATTAGTTCAAGAAGAACTTCAAAGCTGGAAATAGCAATAGACCACAGTGTCAAATCTGTCATAAACCTGGTCATGTGGCTTCTGATTGCTGGTAGAGGTTTGATAACAATTTTCAACCAAAATCTATTGTTGGTCATGGTACACAGAATCAAGATCCACAGGCACTGTAGAAGACACCCCATGTTTCTTGATACTGGGGCCACACACCATGTGATAGCAGATCTTGGCAACTTAGCATTGCATAATCCTTTCGTTGGAGAAGAAGGTGTTATTGTGGGCAATGGTAAGACTTTATCTGTGCTTAACACAGGTATCACATCTCTTAGCATCTAAGAAAGCTTTATTACTGAAGCATGTTCTTCATGTTCCTAAAATTACTGCCAACTTGGTTAGTGTCCAAAGGTTATGCAAAGATAATCATGCTTTTGTGGAGTTTCATCCCTTTTACTTTCATGTGAAAGATCAGACAACCAAAGAGGTGTTGCTCCAAGGAAGGCTTAATCAAGCTCTATACAAGATTATGTCTCAAGCTACTGCTGACAGAGATTCTGTTTCTGGTTTACCAAAGGTTTTTCAAGTTTTTAGTTTGAATTCCAATAAAAATGTCTCAAAACTGCAACTATGGCATAATAGGTTAAGACATCCTGCAATTGATGTCATCAATAGGGTTATGACTCAATGTAATTTTCCTTATTTTCCCTTCAGTACATCACCTATTTGCAGTTCATGTCAATTGGCCAAAAGCCACAAACTTCCTTTTGCCAAATTTGTAACTAAATTAGTAAAGCCTTTTGATTTGATACATATGGATTTGTGGGGTTCTCCTTCTTGTTGTGTTGTTAATGGAGCATGTTATTTTCTCTTGCTTATTGATGATTACAGTTGCTTCTCTTGGCTTTACTTACTGAAATCAAAATCTAAGGCCTTAGCCATGTTTCAAAGTTTTTTTGTCGTGGTTGAGAGACAATTTGAGAGTAAAATCAAAGTTCTTCAATCAGATTTTAGAGGAGAATTTGTTGCTTTTACTCAACTAGTCAAGTAATTGGGAATCACTCACAGGTTTTCATGCCCTTACACTCCCCAACATAATGGCATAGCGGAAAGAAAGAATAGGCATGTAGTAGAAACTGAATTGTCTTTACTTACTACTGCTTGCATTCCTACTTCCTATTGGCCTTTTGCTTTTCAAACAGCTGTGTACTTAATTAACAGGTTGCCTACCTCAGTGTTAGCACACAAATCTCTTTATCAACTCCTCTATCAGAAGACACCTGACATGACTCAAGTCAAAGTCTTTGGTTGTATGTGCTTTCCTTACCTCAGGCCATACTGCCACCACAAGCTTGAACACAAGTATGCTGTTTGTTGCTTCTTAGGTTACAGTAGTAAGCATAAAGGCTTCTTATGTCTAGATATGACCTCCAAACGCATTTATGGGTTGAAGCTGTGCAGAAAGAATTTAAAGCATTACAAGCCAATCAAACTTGGGAACTTGTTCCATGCCCTCCTGATAAGAATGTTGTTGGGTACAAATGAGTTTATAAACTCAAGTACCATTCAGATGGCTCTGTGGAGAGGTATAAGACTCGTTTGGTGGCTCAGGGTTTCACTCAAACTTATGGTATTGACTTCTTTAAGACCTTTAGTCCAATTGTTAAACCAGCAACCATTCACACAGTCCTCACCATTGCTTTGTCTCACAATTGGCCTTTGCAGTAATTGGATGTGAACAATGCATTCCTGAATGGTGACCTACATGAAGAGGTGTTTATGAAGCAACCTCCAGGTTTTGAGGATCTTTTTGTACCTCAATATGTCTGCAAGTTAAAGAAGGCCTTATATAGACTCAAACAAGCTCCTAGAGCTTGGTTTACCAAACTCAAGCTCACACTGATTGCCTGGGGTTTCAAATGCACTATCTCAGATAACTCTTTGTTTGTTTTTACCTTTGCATCAGTGATCCTTTATCTTCTTGTATATGTTGATGATATTATCCTCACTAGTTCAAGTCTTTCTCTCATTCCTTAGTGACTTCTCTCAACACTGTCTTTTCTTTGAAAGACTTGGGTTCTCTGCATTATTTCTTGGGTATTGAGACCTCTAGAACCTCTCAACACTTGCATCTATCTCAAACAAAGTAAATTTCTGATTTACTTCATTGAGTAGGCTTCGAAAATTCCAAACCTACTCCTACACCTATGATCAGCTCTCAAATTCTTTCTCTGACCGATGGTCAAGGTTTATCTCAACCTCTTGCTTATAGGAGCTTGGTAGGGGCACTGTAGTACTATACTATAACTAGGCCTGATATAGCTTTCTCAGTTAACAAACTTTGTTAGTTTATGAGTGCACCTACTGATGTGCATCTTCAAGCAGCTAAGAGAGTGCTTAAATATCTCAAAGGCACTATCTCTTATGGCCTTACTCTGTCCAAATGCAGCTCATTGCCCTTGGTGGCCTACTCTAACTCAAATTAGGCTGGCTGTCCTGATGACAGGCGCAGCACCAGTGAACATGCCATCTTCTTTGGCTCTAATCTCATTTCATGGTCTTCTGACAAGCAAAAAGTAGTGGCTCGTTCAAGCACTAAAGCTGAGTATAGAGCACTTGCCAATGCCACTTCTGAACTTCTGTGGCTGCAATTTTTATTGAATGAACTTCACTTTGCCTTACCATCTCAACTTTTGTTGTTGTGTGACAATCTCAGTGCCACCTTCCTTGCAGCCAATCCGGTTCTTCATGCTCGTACCAAGCATATTGAGATAAATTGCCACTTTGTTCGAGATCTCTTACTCAACAAGTCTCTCAAGCTTTGTCATGTCCCTTCCTCAACTCAATTGGCTGATGTTCTCACTAAACCATTGTCCACCAAAGCCTTTTTGTCCAATAGAAGCAAACTCACTGTTTGGCCTAGCACACTGAGTTTGAGGGGGGATGTTAAACCTATATCAGAAGTGGATGGTGAAGGTTGAAAGCCGTGTCAGCAAGCCAAGTCAATGCTAAAGTAAATAGTCAAAGTTCGTTAGAGTTAGTTATTTTGTTAGCTTTGCTTCAGTCATTAGAATCTCTTCAAAGGCTGAGCTGTACATCAGCACATGCCTATTTAATATATTGGTAACGTGTAATCAATAATCAATCAATTCATTTGCTCAAGATCTAGATTTAGATCTGAAGTTCATCCTCCAAGATTCTCTCTTCTTCTTCTTCAGTTTTCTCTTCTCTGCATAATGGTCTTCTGCAGAATCATCTCTGCATATCAGGTATGGTGATCACTTTGTGATTGCTTCTCTGGTTTTGATCCTTTGTCAAGCATCTCTCTATTACATCAAAGTTCTTTCATGTAAAAGTTAAACAAGAGAAAACACAATTTATTTCTCACATTGAAAAATTTCCTCCCTCTAAATTGTGGGTTTTTTTTCGGTATTTGTTGCTAAATATTTAAATACTAGGATATAGAGACCATGATTCTTAAAAGGATTCTCCCGTTTATGCTTAACTAGTCTTGTATCTATTTGGGTTTTTCGTTGAGATTAGATGGTGGGTGACGTTTTCCAATGATACGAGGACAACAGAGAAGAGGGCGATTCAGGGTTTTTTTTTTTTTTTGGGAGGGGGTTCTCTTAGAAGACTAGGTAGAACCAGACCCGAGCATGCCCTATTCCAAATATAAGCCTAAATAGGATATTTTTCCTCCGCATCAAATTGTGCAGCCAGCAACAGTTACAATTGTCTCACAAAAACTAAGATCCGATCCAAGGCTTATATTGGTCTTCATAATATTATGTGTCGTGGGACTCATATAGAACAAGAGCAAAGCGTGTTGGAAAGGCTGAATTGTCAATATCAATACTTTCTGTACAATATTACACCTTGCGGCATTTCCTTCGGACACTGTCAAGTACTCTTATCTCCAATATTACAACCCACAAGGTATTTAACAATAATATTGTGTTGTCTCTTGTTTAACTAAGAATGAGATTGGAGATAATTGGAGAAAATAATGGAGTCACAATTCATAAGAGTTAAAAAGAGAATAACATGATTATTCAATTTTAAAAACTTTTTATCTTGAATAAGAATAATTTAGTCTACATTATATTTAGACATTAAATAGGGTATAACATTAGCAAAATAAAATGTGAAAATAACGGCTCCTTATATAAAAACTTGTTGAGTTTCATTACTATCCCAAGCCCTAATTGACACTTCTAATTAAATAGTAAACTTGTCAAAAATCCTAATGAATGTTTAACGAATGGATCCTAAAAATGTTAGGATGAGACAATTATAGACTAGGAATTTGCCATCCAAGTTAGACAGTTAATTAATTCCCATTCATAATTTTGCATCAATTAGGAAACTTATATATTAATTATGTACTTTTTTGGTGCATTAAGAACTCATTAATTTCTTTCTCTTTTCTGCAGTGCTGCTTTAGGAAACTTTTTTTCTTCTGTTTCACTCCATCAGAAAATCTTAACTGCAAAGTATTTCCTAATATAATTATTTAAACGCTCTCAAGTGTTCTAGCATCCACGAGACTCAGAACTAAGAGAATTCACAAAGATGTATCCAGCAATGATGCTTGCCGTTGGTGTGCGATTCCAGCCAACCCCCCATTAAGAACAAATATTTAGGAAGTTTCAGATTTCGTTTCTTTGTGTTAATTAATTTTTTAATTCTATTTAATCTCATTCGGTTCAAAATTAAACAGAAGCCATTGAAATTTAAACTCTGCAGAATTCTTGGTTACTGAATATGTGCTACCACACCTTTTCGTTTGGATAACACAATTATCATTTATGTATTTTACTGATAACTTATGGCCTAACTCTTCTTTTCTTTGGCTTTTTGCAGGAGGAAGAGTATGTGTCGTTGCCTGAGTTCAAGTGAAGTCGGTAACCTGCAAAAGATAGAGGGATGGTCAAGGGAGACCGGAGCCAGAGCTCCGGCGCCACCTCCAACGCTCATGTTAGGAAGATCGGGGAAGAGGAAACCAGAGAGAAAGAAAAGGGCGTGAGTAGTCTCCTCTTATGTGTGTATCCTAAAGAGATTATGTAGTGGATTGTTTACCTTAACAGGGGTATTATGGTCTTTTGACTGTAGCAATAAGTAATTAATTTCTTGAGTATTAATAGTATGTCATTTGTGAAGTCAGAAAAATGGATATGGATATGGATAATGATATTGAATGGTAGAATCAACTATATTTGGTGCCAATGACATGTAGCACATTGTGCTCTAAAAAAACTATGTTTGGTCTTCTTTTTTAGTTACAACTATGTTTGTTCTTATTTTAAATATATGATAGCAGTTATATTTTTTGTGTAACAGACTCATTGATTAATTTCAATGTGAGATTTTGGATATTGTTTAAATTTTGATCTTATTATTAAGTTCCTGCACCAAAAAAATTCTCCATGTTGTCTTGAATTCTAAGCCAGAGCATATTCGACAAGCACATTGGAATTGCACCAAATTTATGTAGAGCAATTCACTGAATAAGCTAACTTTTACAAGGTTTAGACTTATCTTAAACAAAAATTAACAGATATTTGATGGGGCTGCTCTCTCACCAAAAGAGATAGAAGGCTGAGAATGAAATGAAATTGACATGAAAACAATTGATGATACGTAAGTAAAATACTACTCCTTGCTACAATGGAAAGACCACAATATCCCTAAGGAGATATAACTCAACTCTCATTCACTCACTCTCAAGCTTGGGTCTCTTTATNACAATGCCTATCTAGTCGAATATATATAGAGGCTAGTGCCTTTCTCTAGAAGATTCAGAAGCAGTTTAGCTCATAACAGAAAGCTAACTGACTTCGAATCACAGCTGTCTTACTGACAGCTAGCTATAACTGAATGTATATGTAAACTTGATGAGTCAGCATACTGGACACGTCATCCATGATCTGAGTTTAGTCTAACATCCCCCCTCAAACACAAGGTGCGGGGAAGCACATTGAGTTTGCTGCGATTGGAGAGAAAAAGTTTGGTGGACAAGGGCTTGGTGAGAATGTCTGCCAACTGATCAGAAGAGGGAACATGACAAAGTTTGAGAGTTTTGTTAAGCACTCGTTCTCAGAAAAAATGGCAATCAATCTCTATATGTTTTGTCCTTGCATGTAAGACAGGATTGACAGCTAGAAACGTTGCACTCAGATTATCACAAAGCAACAAAGGAGCAGTAGGCAGAGACACTCTGAGTTCCTGAAGCAAAGACTGCAACCAAAGCACTTCAGAAGTGGCATTGGCTAAAGCCCTGTACTCAGCCTCAGTACTGGAGCGAGCTACCACCTTTTGCTTGCCTGAAGTCCATGAAATAAGACTGGAACCAAGAAAAACAGCATGACCACTGGTGCTGCGTCTGTCATCAGGACAGCCAGCCCAGTCTGAATCAGAATATGCAAGTAAGGGCAGCTGCTGGGACTTGGGGATGGTGAGACCATGTGTCAGTGTGCCTTTGAGATACTTCAAGATACGTTTAGCAGCCTGCAAATGCAAATCTGTGGGAGCACTCATAAATTGACAGAGCTTGTTCACTGAGAAGGCAATGTCAGGCCTGGTGATTGTGCAGTACTGAAGAGCACCTACCAAGCTTCTGTAAACCAGAGGTTGTGGTAGCAGATTCCCATCAGAGAGTGACAGAACCTGACTACTGATCATTGGAGTAGGGGCTGGTTTGGCACTGTCCAACCCTGCTCGATGCAAAAGATCAGTGATGTATTTGGTTTGAGACAAATGCAACTGGTGAGGCATCCAGACAGTCTCAACACCTAGAAAATAATGCAAAGCTCCCAAGTCTTTTAAAGAGAAAGCAACATTCAAGGAGGTGATAAGAGACTAAATAACAGTAAGACTAGAACCAGTTAGTATAATGTCATCAACATATACTAAGAGATAAATGACAACATCAGCAGCAAAAAAGACAAAAAGAGAGTTATCAGAAATGGTGCACTTGAAACCCCACTGTAACAATGTATACTTCAGCTTATTGAACCAAGCTCTAGGTGCTTGTTTCAAACCATAAAGGGCTTTACGTAGTCTACAAACATGAGAAGGGTAAGAAGCATCCTCAAATCCCTGTGGCTGTTTCATATACACCTCTTCCTGTAAGTCACCATTGAGAAACGCATTATTGACATCTAGTTGCTGAATAGACCAGTTATGAGAAAGAGCAATGGTGAGAACTGTTCGAATAGTGGCTGGCTTCACAACTGGACTAAAAGTATCAAAGTAATCAATTCCATAGGTTTGAGTAAAACCTTGAGCAACTAAACGAGCCTTATACCTTTCAATGGACCCATCTGGTTTATACTTGAGCTTATAAACCCATCTGCAACCAACTATATTTTTATTAGTGGGACAAGGCACAAGATCCCATGTGCTGTTAGCTTGTAAGGCTGTAAACTCTGCAGTCATGGCATCAAGCCATTTGGAAGACTTGCTAGCTTGAGTATAGGTGGAGGGCTCAGAAAGAACAAGACCATAAGCTGATGTATAGACCTTAGGTTTGAAAATTCCATTCTGACTTCTGGTTACCATTCTGGAAGTAGAAGCAGATGGAACCACTGGAGCTGAAGTGAGAGGTAATGTAGATGTGGAGGTAGCGGAAACAGAAGCAGGACTAGCTGTGTCACTGAGGTGAGTTGCAGAAGGAGGAGCAGGAATAGGCACAAGAGATGAGTCAGCATGAGGAACTGAGGCAGACTGAGGTGGTGAAGAGACAACAATAGGCACATGACAATCAGAAGAGTTCTGAGAGGGAGTTGGGGAAGAAATGTGAAAAGGAAATACTGACTCCACAAATACTACATGCCTTGAAATGTGCAGTCGCTTAGAAGCCATATCCAAACAAAGAAACCCCTTGTGCTTATTACTGTAGCCTAAAAAACAGCAGGCAGCAGACCTATCTTGCAACTTATGAGTTCTATAAGGCCTTAAGTAAGGAAAACATAAACATCCAAACACTTTCAGTTGAGTAAAATTTGATTGTTTCTGGTATAGTAACTCATATGGAGACTTATGGTGCAGAACTCCTGTAGGTAGTCTATTTATAAGATATACAGCTGACTGAAAAGCAAATGGCCAATATTTAGTGGGAATGCCTGCAGTAGTAAGCAGAGACAGGCCAGTTTCCACAACGTGTCTATTCTTCCTTTCAACAATACCATTCTGCTAAGGTGTATAAGGGCAAGAAAACCTGTGCTCCATGCCTAATGTCTGTACTAACTGAGTAAAGCTCACAAACTCACCTCCAAAGTCAGACTGAATAGCTTTAATTTTGCAATCAAACTGACATTCAACCATTGCTTGAAATCTTTTGAACATAACTAATGCATCAGACTTAGAATGCAAAAGATAAAGCCAAGAGAAGCGACTAAAATCATCAATCAACAGCAGAAAGTAACACGAACCATTAACAGATTTGCATGAGGGAGAACCCCAAAGATCAACATGAATTAACTCAAAAGGTTTCAATGATCTAGTTATTGATCTTACAAAAGGCAGTTGGTGACTTTTGGCCAACTGACAAGAGCTGCATATAGGTGTTTTATTGAAAGGAAACCTAGACAATTTGCATTTGGTCATAACCCTATTGATTACATCAAGAGTAGGGTGACCTAATCTGTTATGCCACAACTGTAAGTCTAAAACAGATTTATTAGAAGCTAAGCTAAAAACTTGAAAAGCCTTAGCAGAATCAAATATGTTGCCAGCAGAAAGTCCAGTCATGACTTTGTATAATCCTTGATCAATTCTTCCTTGCAGCAGGACCTCTCGGGTTGTCAGATCCTTCACAAGAAAGCAAGAGGGATAAAACTCTACACAAGCACCATTATCCTGGCATAATTTTCTTACACTAACCAAATTGGCAGTTATTTTTGGAACATGCAACACATTTTTCAAAAATAAAGGTCTTTTAGCTGTTGAAATGGATGTAGTACCTGTATTGAGCACATTCAAACTCTTACCATTTCCAACAGTGACTCCTTCATCCCCAACAAACGGATTATGCAAAGACAGATTGCCAAGATCTGCTGTAACATGGTGTGTAGCACCAATGTCCAAATACCATGGTGTATCTTCAACATTGGAGGAGGTAGCCATGAAAGCCTGTGGTTCTTGGTTCTGTGCAGGATTAGTAGCAGCAGTCTTTGGTTGATAATTGTTATCAAATCGATGCCAACAATCAACTGCTACATGTCCTGGCTTGTGATAGATTTGACAATGAGATTGAGATTTCTGAGTTGGTCCATTTCCAGTTCTATTCTTTCTGAACTGACCATTTTGGCCTGAGAAATGCCTTGTTGGTACATTTCCACTTCCAGAGTAAGAACCAGAATGGCCATTGAATCTTTTCTTCCCTGCAACTTGATTAAACGTTGCTGCATTGGCCTGAATTGGAATTTGTTCATCCATAGACCTCTGTCTTTCTAATCTTCCTTCAAAACTAAGGAGATGACTTTGCAAAGTTTCTATAGACACTGTTGCAAAGCTAAGAGGAGTAACAACTGAGTTATACTCAGGTCCTAGACCACTGAGAATAGCCATGATGTGATCATCTTTAGTCACAGATTCTCCTATGGCTCTAAGATTATCACAAATATTACGAATTTTCAACATATATTCCCAGAGTCCAAGATTACCTTTTCTGGTAGTCTGCAATTGCAGTTTGAGTTCCATGATTCTTGCCTTTGAAGTACAAGCAAAGCTATCTGCTAGGGATTTCCAAATCTCAGAAGCTGTGTTATATGCCATGATTTAAGTCATAATTGACTCAGTTAGTGAAGCATAGAGCCAACTCATCACCAAACGATTCTTCCTCTGCCAGAACGTGTAATCTGGATTCAATAGCAAATTTCCTTCATCAAATGATGAATCTCGAACAAATCTTGGAGGACATGGTTGTGATCCATCAAGAATCTCTTCATAACCATTTGCTATGACTATGTTCAACAACTGGTTTCTCCAGATCAAGTAATTTCCACGATCAAGCTTGATTGTCAAAGTCTAGCCAAACGTTGGTAGATTGGAGTTCCCGGATTCACGAAATGACACTCCAGAGCTTGTGCTTTGATCTGCCATTAAGACTGCTCTGATACCATGTGAAGCTTGAGATAATTGTGAATTCGAAAAACAAAGAAAGCAATGCAACAGAAATAGCAATTATGCAGAAACTGAAATGTTCTGCAGAATGTGTATATCAGCAGAAGAAAATGAAGAACATTGATGAACAGAAGAGAATTCTCTTTTTGTATTAATTTCTGTAAAGTAAAAGATATTTTAACAACGCCTATCTAGTCAAATATATATAGAGGCTAGTGCCTTTCTCTAGAAGATTCAGAAGTAGTTTAGCTCATAACAGAAAGCTAACTGACTTCGAATCACAGCACAGCTGTCTTACTGACAGCTAGCTATAACTGAATGTATATGTAAACTTGATGAGTCAGCATACTGGACACGTCATCCATGATCTGAGTTTAGTCTAACATTTATGATAGACCTGTTCTCTCCCTCCAAGCATTACTGAGCTAACTTGAATGTTAAAGGTGATGTTAGAGCCTCGGCTCCGCCCCAACCATATTTGCCTCTTTGCAAGGCACTGGAGAACATATCCATTTTAATAATGTAGCCGTAACTCTTTTCTTTTAATTTTTTTTTTCCAGAGGAAAGACAAATGTTCATTGAGAATTTCATTACCAAATTAGAATATAAGCTATACGATTTTATATGAATTTTACTGTTTTCATTCTTTTCAAATCAAGGCCAAAAAAATCTTAAATATCAAGTTTAACATCACTTGATATTTCTTAGGAGCATTGAATCTATATACTTTTAGATTTTTATAACTAAATGCAAGTTTACTTCAATGCCTACAATCATAAGGCTAGAAACAATGCCATGCGTTCATTATATAGTCCAAATCAAACAGGATCTTAACATATTGAACTCTCCAACCACTAAGAACAAGACCAAAGAACTAGTACGAGCAAAAAACAAAACGAGCAAGCTCTTACATAGATTAAGCCGTATGTACAAACGAGAGTCCTACTACTACCATGCACATTATTGCATACTCCCCTTTGGGCAGAGTGCACAAAATGTTAGGTTCTCTTAATCACGATGCCAACCATGGAGGACAAAACTAACAAATCTCAAAAGCTTATCCCCTTTAATTGGGCGGACAGGCTTTGAAGTCTATTATATCCTTCAATCTCAACACTTTCAACCAAAATCTAAAATTATAAGACACAAACCCCAAGAGTTAGGTTGTGCGGTAAGCATATAATATAGGTTCATTAGAATTAACAAAAATTCCAATCTTATGACCAACGCTTAAGGAAAATTTTCTATGAATGCATTAAGCCGATGTGAGGGGTGTGCCCTTAAAATTGTCTAAAAAAAAACTTAGCCTTAATGCGTAAAAGTTGACCCAAAAATGCTCTTATTATTAAACACAAAAAACGAAAAGTATAACACACAAATAACTACTTTTGGACAGCCGAATATATGTAATAACTTAAAGCTGTCCCCAAAAAAGGATAAAATAATCCAACAAACTTTTATGAACCATTTTAGCGACAAGCATTCATATTGGCCCATAGAATTATCCCATGATGGAACATTAAATTGCCCAAAGAAACTAGTTTAATATTCTTATTTTAGGATGTGCGTGCATGATCTATTTCAAAACTAAGATTTCTAAAAGATTAAGGTTTTACGTCCAAATCTCTATCTCTCGTATCATCAGCTAAAAATTAAAGCTCTATCTATTTATAAAAGCCTATACTTAAAATTAGGCCAAACCCATATATAACCAAACCAGTTTGAGTTGGGTCGAACCATTTTGACATATCGGTTTGTACTAAAATCCATGCAAGGGTATCATGCCCTTTTAGCATTTTTCTTTTATCTTTTTTTGTTTTTGTCTATTGGAGGCTACACAATATGAGGTAGCTTATTTCCTCTCAAAATCTCATCTCACCCGTATCTAATGAGATTTAAAGTCTACACACCAAAATGAAAATAACAATTGATTATAGGAAAGGGGTTCCAATTGGGGTCTGGAACAAACCATTGAAAAATAAATACTCAATTCTCTACCTAAACTCTACTAGCTAGTCACCTCTTATTTATAGGCCATCTAAACTAATAAATGAGATAATTACTAATCTTAATAGAAAATAAAGATAACAACTATGAGGATAATGATAAATAAACATCACTTATCCTAATTAATAAAGAAAAGTAAGACTAAATAACAAATAACCATTTAGGATTGTATCACAACCACTGGAGTATCCCCTTTGGATAGCATTTTCTTATCCTAATTGATAAAGAAATCCTATTACAACTGTATTGGCAAAAGAAATCTTAAATCCTATTACAATTGAATTAGCAAAAGAAATCCTATTACAATTGGGATGAGAATGAAACTCAGCAATTTTCCTTTCCAGAAATTCCGTTCTTAACAATGTCTTTACGCAGGAAACCTTAATTATATATCAGTGCTGAGGAAATATTTTATTTCTTTCGTTTTCTATAAGTGCTGCACGAGGTATCATGGCCGCGTAAGGAAACCTCACTCACAAAGGAATTTTTACTATTTATTATTTAAACGTTCCCAGGTTGTGGCACCAAAGAGACAGAGTTAAAGAAACAGAAGGGAAGAGAAGAGAGTCTGCAATTGCAAAGATGGCCCCTGTTGGTTACCGATTCAAGCCAAAACCTGAACAACTCATCCATTACTACCTCAAAAGGAAGGTGAATGGAGAGTGCTTTCCCCATGACCCTGTGAAAGAGTTAGACCCATTCGAGAAAGAGCCATGGAAGATGTTCAATGAAAATTCTGATGAACAGTCCTATGTTTTCACTAAGATGAAGAAGAATGATATGCAATGGGACGAAAGAACAATTGGTACTGGAACATGGGGTTTTGGAGACATGGAAGAGATTACAGATATCAATGGTCAAATCATTGGGTATGTCAAGGACTTTCATTTCTTCATGACAAGTGGAGCTCCCTATCATGGAGATTGGATGATGCATCAATTTTCACTCCCTGACAATGACTATCGTGGAGATGAACAAGTGAGTTTCTCTGCTTATTTCATTCTAACTGTTATTATATTCCAAAGTATATGTTAATATCCTATTCACGTTTTACAAGAGATCACGACTTGGGAATTTAAATTAATTAAGAACACTTCAAATTTGTTCCTAAAAAAAATCATGAATCTTAATATGCTTCCAATATTCTAAAGTAACACTCTTCCTTCTTTGATTTTCTTGCAGTCTGAAGATTATGTGATTTGTGGACTCAGGAACTCGGATATGGACAGGGAATTGAAAGACCTGTTAGCACAGAATTGATTTTCATATATCTCATGACTTCATGTAATTAATTTTTTTATATATATTTTATATAGTACTTTGTAGTTTATATAAAGGCTTGTGATAAATCTCATTATCGTGACTTGTGCAAAACTCTGATTAATGTTCAATTAAAGGGTTTTTTAATGGTCGTGTTTGGATAAAAGCGCAGTTTGTTAAGGAATTCGTTGTCATCCTAATCACACAGATTATTTACTAGTTATCCATTCATAAATTAAAAATCTTAATTATAATTTTTCCGGTCCTTGCATGCTTTAGGAAATCTAAATCCAAAGTAATTAATATTTTAGTATCAAAAGTTTAAGACACTCTCCGGTTACGTATTCAAACCAACACAAGCTCACCCCTGTTGCTTTGTCTGTTCTTCTGAAGATACAGAAGGCCAAGTTTAATTGTGGCTTTTGAAGTTGTTAGCTTCAAATAAGAAGAAGCAGCAGTATGCCATAGTTGATATTCTCTCCCACTCGTGCAAATTCAATTAATGGCATTAGGAACATGACTTGAGTTTCACCCCATATTTATGTAATCTTATATCATAGGTCACAAAAGATGAAAGCAACATATTAGAAATTAAGTTGTTTGCTTCTTCATTTCATCAGACAAAAAAAAAAAATGTGAATTTGCAAAGTTTGCAACCTTCTGTTGAGTACATTTAACATAATTTTATTTAGTTTTGAAATTAAATAGAAACACTTGAAATTTGGTCCTCCAATATTCATTTTGCTTAATATGCGTCTACACTTCTTTTTTGTTCGACATAATTGCATCTAATATGACACGACTCCTTCTTTGATTTTCCTGCAGGCTTAAGAGTACGCGGTCTGTGAGCTCAGAAACGTGGATATGGATATTGACTTGGATGATCTGTAGCAAATATGCATTTGTGTGATAGTTGAAGTTTCAATATGAGATCTGATATTTTCAAGTTATTTTGTATGTGTGTCTGTTATGTTTGTGTGTATAGAAGAAACAGTCCTGAGAATGTAGTTCATTTTTTTTTTTAAATATATACTTCTGAAATGAAACAAAAGTACTTTGGGAGAATTTCAGTTACTCAAACCAAAACCAATTGTTTTGGTTCCTGCAATATTATATATGACCCTAGAACTCATCCCTAACAATTAATCTCTTTCCAACTTATGGTACTTTTCTAATATATTTTCTCACCAGCTTATTTATTTGTTTATTCATCACAATCATGAGAAAGTAAAAGGATATTTCAAATGACTACGAGGTTGCTCTTATCCACCATACAAGAAAAGCATACCAAAAGAGATTTTCACCGATGAATAATTACATTCTAATTGTTTTCTATAAACTTCTTTATTAATTTCTCTACTCATGGTTCCCTTCAATTTTATTTTATTTTTTACCTCAATCAGTATTGCATCTTTGTTAACATCTTTTGAATTCTATCTACTTCAGTTTTATTTTATTTTATTTTCTTTTATCCTTTCACTTTTAACAATCAAGATTTGATGGGTTTGATCTCTTAAGAAAAATTGTATTGCCTGAATTCGTTTATTATTCACCTCTATATAAATATCATTTATTATTTTTTTTAAAAAATTAAATAAATGATGTGCAATTAGCTTATTAACCATTGGCCAAGTCTACAATACCCATTGATGAAAATGGGTATTGGTGCAAAGGCTAATCAATGGCTGCGATTAAGCCACGTGTATGTTTCAGATTTGATGACTGAATATTAACTGAAAATAGTTAATTATATTTTGGCCCCCAAAAGTTTATGTATTTACATATGTTTAGGAACAATTTCTCAAACCGTATTGTGATGTCCATTGCCATTGGCTTCTCATCGTTATTGCTATTCTGATCAGATGAGTTGGGCGTGGACGGGTTCGACATGGTGGTTGATGGCGGCAAATCAGCCGCAATGTCGTCGGCGAACATGGACATGAGCTGGTCATTGTCCAGCCTGTCAAAGCCATGGGTTCCCCCCGTCGCCGGCATCACAGTGGCCGCGTTTCGGCAATGGCTTCTATGCCTCTTCCACGCATTTGATTACCCAGTCTCTCTGTCTCTGCAATGGCATTTGTGTTCATCATATTCACCTCCATTTCTTTCTGTGAAATGAGATTCTTTTAGCTTGTTGGGCCTTGATTTTCTCAGCCATTGGCTATGGCGTTCAATCTTCTCTTTTGCTACCTCTTTGTTTTCCAGCTTGCTACCGCCTTTGTACACCAGAATGAAGAAAACCAAGAAAAAAAACTCTCTCCTTTTGTTCAAAACCAGCCTCGAAAACCCCCAGATTCTTGCTTCATGGAACCCATCAACCCCTCACTGCAACTGGGTCGGCGTTACTTGCCAAGTCGGCCGAGTCACCTCACTCTCTCTTCCCACTTGTTCCCTCAAAGGTCCTCTCTCTTCTTCCCTCTCTCTACCTTCTTAGTCTCGATGCTTTTCTCTTGCATTTTTTTAATTCCCTTTTTTTTTATGGTTCAGGTCAATTGAAGTGTGCCCGTATGGAAAAATTTTAAATTTGATAAAAAAAAAATCAGCTGGTGACATGTCCGATCCAGTAAGGATGGTTCTTCTCGATAGATTAAGCTACTTACTTTAGTATGATAGGGATTTTCAACACCCTTCATTGACGAGTACGGTCATGATGGGAAGAAGAGGAAAAAGTTGAGGCAAATGCCACTTGATTTCCAGCCAATAGCATAACAGGAGCAAGCTGTGCGAAAAACCGCTTCTTTTTTCCGGTTTCGCAACAACTTGAGCGAAATGGGGTTCTACCGGGAAACCATGGATTTTTTAGTTTTCGCCATTGGTTATTGGTAGTTTATGCATCTTGTTTCTCTTTCCTAGCTTTATGCAATATGAAGATAGTGGAATAGCATACTGCAAATTTGCTTTGGTTGCAAAATTCCATGATGAATTGATGCTCTGGTTGCTGTAATTTGATTCATTTTTTTTTTATCATATGGGTATTTGAGATTTTTCAATATTGTATCTTTTAAATTTGATGTTCTAGTTGCTGTAATTTGTTTGTCAGTGATCTGGGTTTGATGGAGGAGAAGAGAAAAACACAGTAAAACGTATGTGAAGGATATTGGGAAGAACAAAGCTGGAGAATGCATTTAGTGGAGTTTTTGTTGGGGTCAATGCATAATTTTATAAAAATATTGAGTCATATTTTTGTATTTCTTAAAATTGCTTCTTCAAGTAGTACTAAACACAATCTAGACCATTGAATGAAAATCTAACATTCATAAATAGCCTTTGCACCAATATCCATTTTCATCAATGGGTATTGTAGACTTGGCCTTAACCATTAAGTAACTTTGAGGGTAAATATTGCTGCACTTCACTATCTAAAGTGCGAAGTACATTTTAAAAGAATCTGGATCCTATCATAAAAGCTGAATGAGGAAACCGCCAATTACTTCCAATTTGATGTAAATGATATTATCTCAAACTAAAAAATAAAAATAAAAGGCAACAAAAACGTATAAACCCTCACTAGCTACATGACCTGCACTATCCCAATTCAAAATCTATTGTGATGAGGATGTCAGTGCACAAATACAAAATGACAGCTGCACATGCAACCTTGCAAATTGGTGAGAAATATCTCAATGTTTGGTAGGCGAGAAAGGCAAGTTAACTGCTTATGCTGATGAACTAGCTAGAAATTTGTGACACTTGACACACAAACATAATGAACCATAAGTTCCACATGATTTTTTAAAGATTTTCAATTTGTCCTACTACTAATTACTTTGAATAAAAATAGCTTCCTTTGAATCAATGCTGCATTAGCAAATATTCATTGCAAATGAATCAGTTTTTCGATTTGTTATTTAAACATTCTAGGGGTTTTGTCACCCAACCTAAACAACCACAAAAGTGAGAAAGGATGATGCCTGCTGGTTACCACTTCTTGCCAACACCTCAAGAAGTCATCCATAACTACCTCAAAAGGAAGGTGAATGGAGAGCGCTTGCCCTATGACGCTGTGAAAGAGTTAGACCCATTCAAGAAAGTGCCATGGGAGATGTTTAATGAAAAGTCTGTTAGACAGTCCTATGTTTTCACTAAGATGAAGAAGAAGGATATGCAATGGGACGAAAGAACAATTGGTACTGGAACATGGGTATTTGGAGACATGGAAGAGATCACAGATATCAATGGTAAAATCATTGGGTATGTCAGGGACTTTCATTTCTTCATGACAAGTGGAGCTCCCTATCATGGAGATTGGGTGATGCATCAATTTTCGCTCCCTGACAATGACTATCCTGGAGATGAACAAGTGAGTTTCTCTGCTTATTTCTTTGTAACTGTTATTATATTTCAAAGTATGTGTTAATATCCTATTCACATATATTTTACAAAATAACATCCCTTGGGAATTTTAATTAATTAAGAACACTTCAAATTTGTTCCGACAAAAATCATGATGCTTAATATGCTTCTAATATTCTCTCTTTTGGTCTACCCAATTATTTCTAAAGTGGCACTCTTCCATCTTTGGTTTTCTTGCAGACTGAAGAGTATGTGATTTGCGGATTCATGAACTCGGATATGGACCCAGAGTTGCAAAAGCTGCTAGAATTGAATGAATGTTCAGATGACAGCTCGGACAGTTTAGCCCACTCCTCATGACTTCATGTGATGTTTTTATATAGTACTTTGTAGTTTAAACTTTAATAAGAGCAGAAATGACAATGTCAACATTGAAGGTAATATATATCAAAATGTACTGAAAGAGATAATATATGAAAGCTTGTCATAAATTTTATTACCGTGCAAATGCTATTCACGCATTTCTATTTGAAATAGTATACTTGTGTAAAACTCTGATTAATCTTCAATTAAAAGGTTCTTTAACGGTCCTGTTTAGATAAAAGCCCAGTTTGTTAAACCATTTGTTGCCATCCTTATAATACAGATTGTTTACTAGTTACCCATCACAGAGAAAAGTAGTAGACATAGGAGTAACCACCTCTTTGGAGTCTGCCATGTTAGTGCGTGCAAGAAGGTCACGTATGTGCTTTTGTTGGGTTAAAAAATAGTGAAGGTGACTGAGATCCTGGGGATAAAATTTAGTGGCAACTTTTAAAAAAAAA
>QAOA01001247.1:99761-115283 GCA_003255065.1 Cercis canadensis
TTTTTCTGGAGGAGCCATGGAAGGTTTTCGATGAAAGGTCTAGGGAATCGTTTTATTCTTTCACAAAGTTGAAGAAGAAGGATGAGCAGTGATCCAATAGAACAGCTGGTTCTGGCAAATTAATGGGTATTCTAGAGTTGCGAAGAGATTAGAGATGCCAATGGTCAAATCATTGGTTATGATAGAGAAAGCCATTTTTTGTTGACAGAGAGTGCGATGACTGCCTATCATGGCGAGTGGGAGACGCATCAATTTTCACTCCCCGATGGCGATGATGCTGGAAATGAAGAAGTGAGTTTCATTCCTTGCTTCAAGATAAATATTATTTTTCTTCCTAAAGTTTGGAACTTTTGCACATTTTACAAATGACTATGAATTGGGAGTTTAGATTAGAATTGTGAAGTCCATTAAAAAAAAAATACCATCTAAACATTTTCTCTCGAAATTCAATCCAAAATTTTGAGTGCCTATCAAATTATTTTTTGCACAAGTCTTTTGTTTATGTTACATGGGTAATTCTGGAAAATATGTCACAAAATTGGGAATTTTCAGCAATATCTGTCCTTATTTAATGTGGTCACATCCTTTTTATGGATCTGTCTAATTAGGTTTTACGAATATATCTGAGGCCAGGTTAAGGTGTCAACCTCTTCAAACAATAAGAACGAATTATGATGAAGTTTCAGATTTCGCTGCTTTGTGTTAATTAATTTTTAATTCTATTTAATCTCATTCGGTTCATAATTAAACAGAAGCCATTGAAACTTAAACTCTGTAGAATTCTTGGTTACTGAGTTTGTGCTACCACACCTTTTCGTTTGGATAACACAAATTATCATTTATGTATTTTACTAATAACTTCTGGCCTGACTCTTCTTTTCTTTGGTTTTTGGCAGGAGGAAGAGTATGTCATTTGTGAAGTAAGAAAAAT
Source organism: Cercis canadensis (assembly GCA_003255065.1). Taxonomy (NCBI): domain Eukaryota; kingdom Viridiplantae; phylum Streptophyta; class Magnoliopsida; order Fabales; family Fabaceae; genus Cercis; species Cercis canadensis. The sequence continues at coordinate 100,693 of QAOA01001247.1, forward strand.
GGATATGTACAATGATATTGATTGGTAGAATTGACTATGTTTGGTGCCAATAACATGTGGGTCTACTTCTTCTCTGGTCATAGAAATTAAAGTGTTTGATGTCAAAGATTTTATTCTTGTTGTGTACTCTTATTTCCTTTCTATCTCTAGAACATTGTGCTCTTAAGTCTTTTTTTTTTCGTCACAATTATGTTTGGTCTTATTGATAGCAGTTATATTTTTGTGTAGCAGACTTATTGATCTCAATGTGAGATTTCGGATATCTTTAAATTTTGATCATATTATTAAGTTCTTTGCACCAAAAGAATTCTCCATGTTGTCTTGAATTCTAAGCCAGAGCATATTCGGCAAACACATTGGAATAGCACCAAATTTATGAAGGGCAATTCACTGAATAAGCTAATTGACCTTTACAAAAGTTAGACTTATCTAAAACAAAAATTAACATCTGAGAACATTTTTCTTTGAATGCATCGAGCCGATGTGAAGGGTGCTGCGTCCTTGAGAAAAAAACTTCGTCTTAATGTGTGAAATGCTACAAGTTGGCCCAAGCATACTCTTATTGTTTTTTTTTTTTTTATATGAGAGATACTCTTATTTCTGAACCAAAAAAAAAATTATAACATACAATTAACTCCTTTTGCACAGGCGATTATATGTAATAACTTGAAGTTGTCCCCGAGAAAAAATGAGATAATACTACAAACTTTTATGAATGAGCCATTTTAGTGACAAACATTCATATTGGCCCATGGAATTATCCCATGCTGGAACATTAAATTGCCCAAAGAAACTAGTTCAACATTCTTATTTTAGCATGTGCATGCATGGTCTACTTCAAAAGTAAGGTCCCAACAAGGTTGATGATCTTACATTTAAATCTTTATCTCTCGTATTCACATATAAAAAATCTAGCTCTATCTATTTATATATAAAAGCCTATACTTAAAATTAAGTCAGGCCCATATATAGCTGGACCAGTTTGGGTTGAATCAACCTATTTTTACATCTTTATTCGTACCAAAACTCATGCGAGGTTTTTATGCCCATTAACATTTTCTTATCCTAATTTTTTTTATTAGAAATAACATATTTACATTACACTGTTTATTTACATATGCTTTCAAAAAAAAAGTTATAGAGAAAAAAAAAAAAAAGACACATTTAAGTCGCTAATAATACTATTATAATAACACCATAGCCAATAAAAGCTGACACACCAAAATTTGATTCTGAGTCTTGAGAACCTTTCCAATCTTAAAAGTCCTAATTTTCTTATCCTAATTGATAAACAAATCCTATTACAATTGTATTAGAAACAAAAACCCTATTACAATTGGGATGAGACTGAAACTTAGGAATTTTCCTTTTTAGAAATTTCCATTCATTAGAATGTCTTAAATGAGAAAGCCTTAATTATATTATTTTCCCCTTCGTTATGAGGAAATATTTGTGCCGCATGAGGAAATTTCGCTCATAAAAGAATTATTACTATTTATTATTATCATGGCTGTGTAAGAATTATTACTATTTACTCACTAAGGAATTTGTACTATTTATTATTTTCACGTTCCTAGGGGTTGTGGCACCCAAGAGACAGTTACAGAAACAGAAGGGAAGAGAAGAGAGCCTGCGATTGCAAAGATGGCCCCTGTTGGTTTCCGATTCAAGCCAACCCATGAAGAACTCATTCACTATTTCCTCCAAAAGAAGGAGAATGGACAACCTTTGCCTCATGACGCTGTGAAAGAATTGGATCCTTTTGAGAAAGAGCCATGGCAGATATTCGATGAAAACTCTCAGTCCCCTTCTTATGTGTTCACCAAGTTGAAGAAGAAGAACAAGCAATGGACCAATAGAACTATTGGTTCTGGGACATGGGTATTCTATAATTGTGAAGAGATTAGAGATAGCAAACATCAAATTATTGGGTATGATAGGGAGTTTCTCTTCTCGGTTACGGAGGAACAGAGCATACCCTCCCATGGCAACTGGGTCATGCATCAATTTTCACTCCCTAATGCCCTCAATGTTGTTGATGATGAGGTAAGTTTTGTTCTCTATTTTGCTGTAAATGTGATTATCCTTCTTAAAGGATCGAACTTTTGCACTTTTTGATTAGACTCATTTTCTGTTGTAGATGAACAAGTAAGTTTTGTTGCCTATTTTTCTGTTGTTGTCATTATCTTTCTTAAAGTTTCCATCTTTTGCACTTTTTGATTAGAAATCAAGTTCTGGGTTTTAGTGGGGTTTTTCAAATTGTTTACTTCTGCAGATAACAAGAAGAAAATTTTGAACTTGCTGCCTTTTTCTACCTTCTTTTATCTCCAATTAGATCAAAATTAACCTGAAAACTGTAAGAAATTTGAAATCTACTGAATCATTCTTAGTTAATAACTTAATATGTTCCTCAATACTGCTTTGTTTGCATAAATATACAAAATCACTCCCTGATGCCCACAACGTTGTTGATGATGAGGTAAGTTTTGTTCTCTATTTTGCTGTCCTTGGCATTATCTTTCTTAAAGTTTCGAACTTTTGCACTTTTTGATTGGAATCATTATCTGTTGTAGATGAACAAGTTTTGTTACCTACTTTTCTGTTATTCCCATTATCTTTCTTAAAGTTTCCATCTTTTTCACTTTTTGATTAGAAATCAAGTTCTGGGTTTTAGTGGGGTCTTTTCAAGTTGTTTACTTCTCCAAATAACAAGAAAAATTGAACTTGCTGCCTTTTTCTACCTTCTGTTGATCTCAAATTTTAATTGAGTTCATTTAGATCAAAATTACCCTGAAAATTGTTAGAAATTTGAAATCCACTGAAATCATTGTTGCTTAATATGTCCCTCAACTTTTCACTCCCCGATAGCCACAATGTTGTAGATGAAGAAGTTTCTTTCCATATTTCTCTGTGATTGCCATTATCTTTCTTAAAGTTTTGATCTTTGGCACTCTTTGATCAGAAATCAAGTTCTGGATTTTAGTGGGTGTTTTCAAATTGTTCACTTCTTCATATAACAAGAAGAAAATTTTGAACTTCCACCTTTTTCTACCTTCTGTTTATCTCAAATTAGATCAGAATTAACCTGAAAACTGTTGGAATTTTGAAATCTACTGAATCATTCTTAGTTGATATGTTCCTCAATACTGCTTTGTTTGCATAATATATAAAATTGTCGTTTATCTTTTCCTCTGCCTACTAATATGACGTTTTCTTTTCCTTGGGTTTTGTTGCAGATGGAAGAGTATGTGATCTGTGAAGTCAGAAACAAGGATATGGATCCAAACAGCGATAGCGATTATGATTTTTGAGTATTAGCAAAGTTTTGTTTTATTTCTTTATGTTGGCAATTTTATGTGAAGCAAACTCTGATTGACTTCAATATAAGATTTTGTAGCTTTCAACTTCCATCGTTTACTGCAAAGTTTTGTGTATTTCAATCATTTAAGCTAATCTAATGCTATGTTTGTGGCATTTTCATGGTGATTTTAGTGATTTGCTCTTGATTTTACTGCGTGGATGTTCATGCAACATGGTTGTAGGGGCTTCTAATGCAACCAAAAATGCAACATGTGTTGCAATCCAAAATTTACATGTAAGGTACTCTCAAAATTGTCAATTATGTTGACTTTATCATTCTATTTAGATGTTTTACTGCTGACTTTCTAAGCAAATAAAAGTTGGATGGAGGCTTGAACCATGCAATTCTTCAAACCTCACTGAAAGCAAAGATTTAATCCCATGTCCTTGCACCCACTACAAGAGATTATAAGAACTAAATTATCAAAAAGCTTGTAAAAGATGACCCATTAGCTTCATAACCCCCTTGCAAATGTTAGATATAAATCTATTCATGGGTCTTCACCTATCAGCTTAAGCTTTTAGGTTGAATCGGTTCTTGACATGGTATGAGAGCTTCTTTGACCAAATGGTCAGGAGATCATATCCTTATGTCCCCACTTTCTCAATTAAATTAAAATTTCAGCACATGGTAATGGGCATGTGCTTTGTCCACGCTTCAAGCCCAATGGGCTTTCGCGTGCGGGGGCATGTTAGATATAAATCTATTCATGGGCCTTCACCTATCAGCTTAAGCTTTTACGTTGAATCAGTTCTTGACACCAAACACCACTTACTAGCTTCATGACGTAGGACAAGCCAAGATAATCTTAATTATCCAAACATAAAGCACACGTGTCATATTTTTAATTATTTTCATGTTACTTTGCTTATTTTGCCAACATTTCCACAAAATTATTCCTAAGGGTGAATGTAGGAATGTGTTAAGGAGTCCACAAAATCAAATTCAAATGAATCTGAATTTGTCCATGTGCTCTATAGTTTTAGCTGAATTTGTGTTGAATTGTCTTTGACTAGAATTCATATTCATTCAATCTGATTTTGTTTTGAACTCCTTAACAGAATGTTGAATTCTCATGGCATAGGCATTTCCATATGTGTGAAATAACCAATATGCCTACTCTTCACCACCAAACACAACTGCCGGCCACCGCCCTCCACCGAACGGCTACCTCTGGCACCTGCCAATCGCCACTGTTCTCCTCCCCACCACCCCCCCCCCCCNTCCTAAATTGTAGTCGTTTAGTTTTCCAGGTGGATACAATTTCTCTGAATTGTTTTTGCCCTTTTTGAGACAAACCCAAATCTAGCTTTCTTTTAATTTTGATTGCTTCAACTTTACCCTAAATTAACTAGATTCATTACTTAACTATAAAAGAACAAAACACAAAGTAAAAACGAAGCACTGGCATTATAGGGAAGCTAACCAAGAAGGTCCTAAAAATGTGTCATTAACTAATAATAATAATAATAATAATAATAATAGTATGAAGAGTGCATTAGGTTACAACAAAAACTTCAGTGAAAGCAACTCATAGCATTCAAATAATGAAGAAATCAAATATCTATGGAACTAAATGGCATTAACAACAATCTATGTGAAATCAGAAAAATATGGAGATAACGGCAGCAGCCAAGCCAAAAATGAAAGGCAGAACAGAGACTTTAATGCTTAAAGCTGCATTAGGTGAAGGGGAAGAAGCAGCTACACCTGATGAAGGGTTTGTGCCTGGTCCATCTACTGGCTGACCACCTACAAAATTGTTTTTAAAACAAAGATATTAATAGGGTATATAGAGCTAAATATAAGTTTTTTTTAGTATTATTAACTATGATTCTATGTTTAAACACGAAACTCATAAACTCTGAGAATTAAGAACAACCTTGGTACCACTCGATCATAAGCTATTTTGGTAGGCCAACAGCTTTTAAATGAGTGTAAGTACTTTAAAACATGACACTAAATATACCAGGAGATGCTGTGTCTGAACGTGATCCTGAAGGAGTAGGGGCTGATCCTAGCTGAGGCTGACCACCTTCATTTATTTTGCAAGAAAAGGAAAATTAAATTGAATTGGCTCATATAGGTAAATCAGTTTATATATTTTGCAAAGTTTTACTGGTAGCTTCAATTCCAGGAANAGGGTATAAAGAGCTAAATATAAGTTTTTTTTAGTATTATTAATTATGATTCTATGTTCAAACACGAAACTTATAAACTCTGAGAATTAAGAACAACTTCGGTATCACTCGATCATAAGCTATTTTGGTAGGCCAATAGCTTTTAAATGAGTGTAAGTACTTTAAAACATATTATGTTTGACACTAAATATTTCCATAGCATAATATCCCTAAAACTTGAATGACAAACCAGGAGATGCTGTGTCTGAACGTGATCCTGAAGGAGTAGGGGCTGATCCTAGCTGAGGCTGACCACCTTCATTTATTTTGCAAGAAAAGGAAAATTAAATTGAATTGACTCATATAGGTAAATCAGTTTATACATTTTGCAAAGTTTTACTGGTAGCTTCAATTCCAGGAATTTTTGCATGAACTTAGTCCACAAGCTTTACCTATCAAAAAAAATGTTCCCCTCCAATTGAGCTTAGGATCCTAGACTCCTAGTTAAACTTTTTAACTTGAAACTCATTATACAAAATAATGAATATAAAGTCGTGCAATTAATATTTTTGTTGGATAAATAAGGTAGAAGCACCATAGAAGTTCTTGGATTTTTTTTTTCTTTTTAGTTTATTTTATTATTAAAAAAAATGTAGATCTGTTAATTTAAGTTATTAAAGAATTTTAAGCAAGTCCCCTAAATGTGAAGGTATGATATATACAAGATTACAAAAATAGTATAGATATGTCATTAATTCCATTAAAAGGGGTAAGTGAAATTCAAGAAACCAAAACAATAGATGGGAGGACTCACTTGGTGAGATAGAATCTTCACTTGATGGTGGCAATGACACCGGGACTCCCACAGCTGTGACACAAGTAAAAGTCAACAAAATGAATTCATTACTGAAAAGCATACAAAAGTAGTATTATATTACGTATTGTATTTTGTTGAGATCTAGAGTGCAAGAGTATAAGGTAAAATGGGTTTGGTTCAATGGGTAACAAATTGAATCTTAGGCGTACACTATTGGCTATGGTTAAAGGTTTGAGGTCTAATGAGAGTATTGTTGGGAGAGAAGAAACCGTAACACCTTTTATGTGAATGATATGTGTCTAATGTCAAAATTTCTATAATTACACTATCTTGTAACTAAAAAACAAATTCACATCTATGACAAGGCTCCTAACTTGTTCACATGAGAATGAAAATAAGGTAGGAATTTATTTCTCTTTTTTATTTTTATTTTCAAGGCTATAGTATAAGATCACTTATCTCTTGAAAAATCTCATCCCATCCAATCTTTGTGAAATTTAAATACAAGGCCTCCATAATAAAGTATGAAGCATACTCGAAACATTATAGTATCCTCTTCAGATTGTCATTATATCCCTAATCCTACTAAGAAAATACTAAGTAACCAAACATTTTTTTTTATAGACTTACTGTATGGACTTATAACACCTTTAGATAAATATATAATCTTTACTATTTTGTTTCATCCAAGTACATTTAAAATTTAACAAAATTTTGACAAATTCTATTAGACTAAATTGCATTACTTATCCTATTATTACATTTTTTTTTTTGTTTTATATGTACAATAAATATTTTCTTGGGGACACTTCAATGGATATTTCATTATAGAAGTAATGGGTTAAAATCCCTTAATGTGGTAAGATTTTAAAAACGAATAGACTATTTTTATTATGTAAACTCTAATAAATATATATATATATATATATATGTATGTGTGTGTGCAATAAATTATGATTCATAAAAAAAACAAAAAAACAAAAACAAAAAAATGGGTATCCCATGGAAAGTTGCACCAAATGCGCTTGTTCGGTCCCTCAGCAGTAAATGACAATAAATAAGAGACCGTCAATGGTGTTAGCGGTGGTCGGTGATAGTTGTACTCCATTATTAATGTCAAAGCCCAAACATATAACAGCATCATGTGTCCATGTGCAGATAGGGATGTGAGAGTGAGACAAACCTAGTTTCCAAGCTGTAAATTAATACTGCTCTCCCTTTTTCTTGTGAAATTTATGAACCATAGAGAAAAAGTTCTAGATGTGTTAAGGAGTAAATTTATTGAAATTTAGAAAGAAAGAAAAAGTAGTTTTCAAATTGAATCTTGAACTCTAAAGATTTTTCTAAATAAATTAAATTTAAAAAGTAATTTTTTTTCACTAAAAGTTTAGAGTGAAAAAAAAACGGGAATTCTATAATACTACGTAAATATGTCATACTACACTGACGTGACAAACATACATAATTTTTATATTTTATTATATATAACATATAATTTATTTAATTTTTTAAACAAACTTAAAAACAGTTAATTTGTACACATGTCATTTATTTATTGGCTATTTCTATGTAGTATGTCATATTACATAAATACTAAAAGTATCTAAGAAACCTCCAAAAAAAAATTATCATATTTAAAAATCAAGACATGTCATAAATTTCAATGAAAGCTTACAATAGTATTTATATATGGCTTACCAAAAAGAAACCATTAACAGTGAAATTTGAATCTAAATCTTATAATGAAGTGATTTAATCTTTACTAATTAAACCAACACTTGTATTTATTTATTTTTTTATCAAAAAAATAGATGTTAACATTTTTTTTTTTCCTTTGTTGGTAATAACATTTTTGGTTTTTGATAGAGTCTGACATAATTTATGACTGTAATGTCATACCCTAAAAAGTATAAACCAATAGAGGTAAGTAGGTCCAATACAGGAAAGTGCCCATTTTCTGTCCCTAGAAAGCAGGATTGTCCTATTCTACAAGGATACTCCCTCACCCACATGAAATTATGTTATTTACACAGTTTTTTATGAAATAATTGTACAGGTGATTCTACTAGTATTTTGTTAAAAAAATAAATAAATATAATCAGTTAAATTTAGACACAATTGTAAATAAAAATTATATATACAGCATTATCACACACAAATTGAGTCAGCAGCTGAGAAGGGAAAAAAAAATTAATTGTATAATTTTTGCTATCAGATAATAAATGAACTTTTATTATTTTATTTTTTATGTTCTTTTCTTCTTTTGCTTACCCTCTTGCCTTTGATTCTGGTGTAGTCTAACCGGTTCCTAAATTTTGATGTTACCAAAAGAAAATATTTTTTCCTAAATTCTATACTAGGATGATGACCTTTAACTTTCAACTTACTATTTCATAGATTTCATGTTTTCATGAGCTAGAACTTGATTTTTCTTATTTGGCCATAATGGTAGAAGTTGATAGATAGAGAAGAACATGAAGTTATAGAATAAACATTGATAATGAGATTGTAGAGGGTATTGAAACATACCTGAGCAAGCGCTAACAGGGGGAGTTTCCACTTTACAAACAGAGGGAAGCTTGATAGCTCTATTCAAATCAATCTTGACACCAGTAGCATCAGGATTTCCCAGCAGCTGACACAGGCATATTGGGTTGGTATCCACCAATTTTGATAGCTCTGGGCAACACTCTTTTGCTGGTTTTGTCAAATTGCTTCCATCTTCCACATATGTTAGGCAATCTGCCATCCCAAGCAAAGCTGTGAAGCAATCGTTCCCAGCAGCAGGTCCCGGAGACGCCGCCGAGACCGGTGTCTCCGGCGGCGCAACTGGTGCGTGCGCCGACACGCCACCGTAAGATGACGCTGCTACAAGTAGAAAAGTAGCAATGGCTACATATTTGCAGCAGGTGGTGGTGGTGGTGGTGGCCATTTTTTGGTTTTGGTGTTTGTTTCAATGCCGCTGAGGGGAGGGAATGTGTAAATGCGTTTATTTTGGTTGGAGATGGGTAAGTTGGGAGTTAAATAGAGAAAATGACTTCCCTGACTTTTGTTGGCTGAATTTATTAAATATAACGGCCACCTAATTCATTGTGCACCGTCTTTACTTCTTTCTCTCTCTACAGCTAAATTCTATTCTTTCAGTTTTGCTTTCACCAAGTGATTATGCAATTAATTAAGGAGCCATTTTTTTTTAAATAAATAGAGTTTTTTTAATTGGAGATATAAAAGAACAGAGATTGATCTTAATCTTTTTAAAAAGATCACTAGACTAATTTTACTAAATTTTCTAGCAATTTTACCCCACATAAATTAAAGTTTCATAATATTTTGTTATTGTGAGTGAATCAATAAGTCATTTTAAAAAAAGTGATAGTTTTTTTTCGACGATCAACGTATTATTAAGTCAATTTTTGTGAAGTTAAGATTATGTCTCTCTTTTATATGATCTTAAAGACATACCTCACTTACATTAACTTGATGCATCAAGAAAAAATTATGTATTAACCCTAAAATTTAAATTTTAACTAATTTAAATAAACATATTTGTTGTATTTTTACCACCAAATTAAATCCTTGAAATTAAAGAGTGATAGTATATAAATAGTGGAAATGAAGTTTTAACTTTTAACCCTCTAACTTCATCAAATCGAAAACCCTATTACTAATCTACATATACTTACTTTCTGCTTAGTTCCTTTTCCCAATTGTCATTAAGACTTCAATTATTAGCAAACATTACAATCTATAGGCTCCTAAATTGGAATCAAACCCCTTACACCCACATGAGTCAAGAGTGGAACCCAAATTAAAGTAAAACTCTTAATTGGTCCCCACATAATTATTGATCACAAACTTACCAATTGCCTTACAATAATTATTTAGTTGGCACCAAAACTACATTCAAGTCACAAGTGGTTTGTCTACACATGTTTCTTCAGACTTGGCCATGGGAAAGCTCATAGGATGTTCATACCTTCTTTACCTTTTAGAGTTTAACCTTGCTAGACTTTCTCATATTCATTATTGGTTTTTGTTTGTTAATCTAGAGAACCTAAGGGTATGTTTGGTAGGGATAAATATAAAGGGAATATAATTTATTCTTCTTTCAAGAAGTAATAAGGAGTGTAAATATTATTTTTTTAATTATGTTTAGTATGCTTAATAATAATATGAGGAGACAAAGAAAGAAAAAAGGGAAAAAAATTTGAAAAGACAAGAGATTAGTGAAAGAAATCTAAAATATTATCCCCTCTATTATTCCCTTAAACAATTTTCCTCAAATTAATTTTTACAATCAAATATATTTAAAACAAAATAAATTTTACTCCTTTAAATTTTACCCATTTTATTTCTCAACCAAACATATCCTAAGAATCAAAGAATCAACTTAGGGCAACGAGCATGGGACCTTGATCTATCAGCCCATGTGTGAGGGGTCCCACAAGAATGTTGTCCACAAGCTTTTGTCAAGTGAACTGGTCTGGGGTGTGCTTTTGATTTGTTGATCCCTCATCTACTTTCTCATCTTGGGAGTTGGAAGTTGATGTCTTGTCTTGGGAGAAGCTGAAAGCATTTATGAACCCAAGTCATTGTAGGCCTTATTTTGCCCATTTCGTTAATAGACATCACATGTTGATGTATTTATTCTCTGGTGATCGGTATCTCTATCCTACTTCCAAATTTTCCCATTTTTTATTTTTTATTTTATTTACATTTTACCTTTTATAGGTTAATTTCTTAAATAATATGTAAAATATTTTCTTCAATTTTAACCAATTCACTAAAAAAATTTGTATAGGTGGGATCATTATATGGGATAGTGTGTAGATATAGAAGAGGGAAAAAAAATTATGGTCCTCAAATAGTCAATACTAGTAACTAGCAGTTAAAATTCTGGCACAAACTTTAATGGCTAATAAAAGTGATTTAAACTATTGATCATACAAGCTCAACATTCACACAATTCATAGCATGGAACACCTAACGTGAACATCACCTACATGTAACCACTCCTGAGAAATTTGATTACAGAGTTCCAGAACTTTTTTATAGACATCACAAAACCAAGCAGCAGATGCGCTCAAATCAGACAGTAGATGCTGCGACAATTTTCTTCAACGTGCCTCATACTGAACAACTGCACAAAATCAAATATTGGTAAAAACAGCATTATGTAAGAAATCAAGCCTACCACTTTAAGCAATGAATCAGATGATGGTTATCTCTTGGTAGAGGAAAAAGTTTAGATTTGGCCTTCATATCTCTACATTATAGTAAGTATAAAGTACATAAATCAAACAATATATGAATGAAGGGGAAACCTACACACTGCATAACAACAGCTGTAAAGGGTCTAAACACACGAATTATGAAGGCGAAATAGGGAGGGGAGCGCGGAAGGTTTAGACGTATCAGATATATATCACCACTTTATCAAGATGATTCATTGGAAAGAAAAGACAAGTAAGAAAACCATACAATACTCTAGCATGCATGTATCAAATAAGCTTCTAGACCTTTAATTCAAACAGTCCAAATTCAGAGTAGTGTGAATTATATGTACACCTTGAGACAAGGTGATTGAGACTCAAACACAAAACATCAGAGATCAATTCTGGTTACGCCTAAGATATTCTTCTTGTTCTTGTTCTTCCTACTATATATTTCCTCCTCTTTCCCTCATCAAATTGAACACTCCAAATTCCAAATTTTTGGATAGGCAACACTGTATAATTCTTTTAAGTTTGTTATTTGAAATTTTCAAGCACAAATTCCTCCTCTTTTTCCTTCTAATGGTGAGTCAAAAGCATTTTTCTGAGCTTCGTACTATACCCAGAAGAACAGGTAAGACCAAAGTAGGAACAAAATTAACTTTGTTTGCCTTTATGACATAAAGTCACAATCTTATACATTAGGACAGAATGGCAACTAAGATTAAACACATTGCTTTCCCTTTCGTACAACTATTACTAAGACTCACCAAGAAAAATAGGAAAGCAACAATAGTTTTTTTTTTTTTTTTTTTTCTTTTTATTAAAAGAAAGAACTAGGTCATAATTAGCCTATCGTTCTAGGATAAAGAGCTGAAGAAATGGTTTAACTCATACAACAGATGCATCCATACATTCAGCTACTTCTTCCAAGCACTAGTTATAAATTGGACATGCATAACCATCACTGTCTGCATAGATTATTCTAACAATTGTTTCCAGAAAGTATAATGCATAGATAGAATCAATCTTNTGGATAGTTACCTAGAAATAAAAGGGTATGAGACCTATAATTGAATGGCTGAATGAGATCATTCATTTTATATTATATATGCAAAATAAGTTATAGAAGAAATGTTGAATCAGGTGAATTTTTGCAGCTCTGTATTATTCATCCACATCCAAAGGGAAAGGGTAAGAGAGATAAAGAGGAAGGTAACAAATATAAGTAGAAAAGAATATACCACTCCTATTGTGAACAGAGAGCACTTCCACCTTTTCAATCTTCTTCTTTCGGAAATGCCAAATATATACATAGACTGCCAATAGCAGAAGCCCAGCTATTATTCCAATTCCAGCAATAGCTCCACCAGATAGACCTGCTTGTAATGAAGAAAAATATAAGCTCAAAGTAGCATTTGCCTTCTAGTTTCAGTATACTCTGATGCACCAGAATGAATATCAAACTGAAGAGGAGATAGTCATCATATAACCAACTTTGTGGAAAGAGAGAAGGTCAAACCTCCTGAACTGCATTGGGAAAAGAAAAGATTGTCATTAACATTAGTCAACTTTTTGGAGAATGAAAAATTATGCAACCTTACGTGCATACAGCATGCAAAAAAGGGTAACCAAATTTACCTGGACCCCGGGGGCACATAGCTACCATTTTGATCTGGAAAGTGAAAGAAAAAAGTAAGTATCTTGAAATTTATGGTATCCTAGAACTTTGAGCAGAAATAGTTACTATTTCTCAAATATATGCATTAGATGCCTCGCAAAAATTGTCAGATGAAACTGCCATTACTCCAAAACCTTAGTCTAATACGAGATGAGATCACTAATAATTTTATTTGAACTTCCCTAGATAAGTAAGGAAAATGAATAGCAAATAGCAGCTTGTTCCTTAGATCTTGCAAAATCACCATCAAAGTTTAGTTCGTAATTCATCAGAAATTATTGGTACAGGACTGTATTCCTTCATACTGCACTTAGGGTATAAAATGCAACATTACACCCAAAAATTAGACACCTTTTGCCTATGTACATGCAACATTTCTTGGTCAGATCCCATGATTATATAATCAGGACATTATTACAGGGGGCATTGAAATCAGAAATATAAACAAGCTCTATATGCAAATTATACCAAAAAGTAAACTTGAATACCAACACCCTTTAACACGTAGAAAACAAAATCCAAACCATGTAGAAAGTACCAATGAATTCATAGCAGAAGACCAAATCAACAGAGCAAAATCAGAATATACCTTTGCCTGGAATATAAACCAGACCACTCCCTTGGTTAAAATTCACATTGGGGTTGTACCTCTGCAGCAACCCCGTATCAAGACTCACATTATCTGCAACTGACTTCAAAGTCTCCCCAGGTCTAAGTGGGTATGTGATGAACAACCCATAATCTTTCGAAACTTGACTCATTCTATTTAGATGTTTTACTGCTGACTTTCTAAGCAAATAAAAGTTAGATGGAGGCTTGAACCATGCAATTCTTCAAACCTCAGTGAAAGCAAAGATTTAATCCCATGTCCTTGCACCCACTACAAGAGATTATACGATCTAAATTATCAAAAAGCTTGTAAAAGAGGATCCATTAGCTTCATAACCCCCTTCCAAACACCACTTATTAGCTTCATGACGTAGGACAAGCCAAGATAATCTTAATTATCCAAACATAAATCACACGTGTCATATTTTTAATTATTTTCATGTTACTTTGCTTGTTTTGCCAACATTTCCACAAAATTATTCCTAAGGGTGAATGTGGGAATGTGTTAAGGAGTCCACAACAGAATCAAATCCAAATGAATCTGAATTTTTCCCTGTGCTTTATAGTTTTAGCTGAATTTGTGTTGAATTGTCTTTGACTAGAATTCACATTCATTGAATCTGATTTTGTTGTGAACTCCTTAACAGAATGTTGAATTCTCATGGCATAGGTATTTTCCCCTGTGTGAAATTACCAATATGCCTACTCTTCACCACCAAACACAACTGCCGGTCACCGCCCTCCACCGAACGGCACCTGCCAATCGCCACTGTTGTCCCCCCCCCCCCCC
>QAOA01001247.1:115312-132428 GCA_003255065.1 Cercis canadensis
TTTTTTTTCATACAATTTCTCTGAATTGTTTTTGCCCTTTTTGAGACAAACCCAAATCTAGCTTTCTTTTAATTTTTATTGCTTCAACTTTACCCTAAATTAACTAGATTCATTACTTAACTATTGAAATGTCCGATTGGAGCAGGACTCTACATAACAAAAACATACTTCAAAAGAACAAAACACAAAATAATAACGAAGCACTCGGCATTATAGGGAAGCTAACCAAGAAGGTCCTAAAAATGTGTCATTCACTACTACTACTACTACTACTACTACTACTAATAATAATAATAGTAGTAGTAGTATGAAGAGTGCATTAGGTTACAACAAAAACTTCAGTGAAAGCAACTCATAGCATTCAAATAATGAAGAAATCAAATATCTATGGAACTAAATGGCATTAACAACAATTTATGTGAAATCAGAAAAATATGGAGATAAAGGCAGCAGCCAAGCCAAATATGAAAGTCAGAACAGAGACTTTAATGCTTAAAGCTGCATTAGGAAAAGGGGAAGAAGCAGCTACACCTGATGAAGGGCTTGTGGCTAGTCCATCTACTGGCTGACCACCTACAAAATTGTTTTAAAAACAAAGATATTAATAGGGTATACAAAGCTAAATGTAAGTTTTTCTTAGTATTATTGGTTATAACTCTGTGTTCAAACACGAAACTCACAAACCCTGAAAATTGAGAATGATCTCGATACCACTCGATCATAAGCCATTTTGTAGGCCAATAACTTTTAAATGAGTGTAAATACTTTAAAACAAAGAATGTTTGACACTAAATATTATTAGTTATATTTATCATGGGCCTATATTAGTTAGGTTGCTAGTGGCCTATTAGCAGAAAGCCTATTAATGTAATTAGTTAGATTAGTTAGTTAGTTTGTGATGTAATCTTTCTATATATGTATATCAGTTACTTCATTTCAAATTAATGAAAATTATTCTTTCTCTCTTATTCTTTCTCGTTCTTAACTCTCTCTGAAGAAGTTTTCCTTGCTCAACTCTGATTTCATGGTATCAGAGCTTCAGTAGCTCGATCTCTTCTTGCATCTCTTTTGATCATTCTGCTCGTGACCTTTTTTTTTCTTTCTATTCTCTGAATTTTTGAAGATATGGCATCTGATCCTTTGCATTCTGCTAATCCCTCTCATGGAGGTTCTGGTAATTCTGAAGAAAATGCGGTTGATCCTTCAAGTCCTTTGTATCTGCACTCCTCAGATAATCCTGGTGTTGTGCTTGTCTCCAAGCAATTTGATGGAAAACGTTTTAATGCTTGGAAACGTGCAATGGTGATTGCTCTCTTTGTAAAAAACAAACTAGGGTTCATCAATGGTGAAGTGCAGAAGCCAGAGGTTGATTCTCCTTAACTAAATGCCTGGAATCGCTACAATTACATGGTAATCAATAGGATTTTGAATGCTTTAAGCAAGGATATTGCCGAAAATGTGATTTACATTTCTACTGCACAAGAAATGTGGTCTGATCTTTGAACGATTTGAACAAGCCAATGACTCTCTGGTTTATCATATTCAAAAAGAATTATTCTCAGTTTCTCAAGGTGAAGATAATGTTTCTTCTTATTACACCAAAATTAAGAGAATTTAGGATGAATTGAAGAATTTTCAAGTTGTTCCTGAATGCTCTTATGGTGCTGCAAAAATCCTAGATAAATACTTTGAAGATCAGAAATTATTTCAAATGCTCATAGGACTTAATGATGCATTCTCAATGGTTAGAGGCCATATCCTCATGATGTCCCCTCTACCAACTGTTAATCAAGCTTATGCCATCCTTATTCATGAAGAGAAGCAGAAAGAAATCTCTTCACCTATTATTCCTTTCTCTAATGATACTGCTGCGATTAATGCCAACAATTTCAAGAGCAATTACACACCTCAAAGGTATGATCAAAAGAAGAAACCAAGTGTTACGTGCAACTATTGCAAGAAACCAGGACACACAAAGGACAAGTGTTATAAGCTTCATGGCTATCCTGTTGATTTTAAGTTTCAAAGGCCTAAGAAGTTTTCTGGATCAGCTCAAGGAGAATCAATTCATGTCAACAATGCCAATGCTTCCTCTTCTGCTCTTTAGTTTTCCAATGAACAGTATAGCCAACTCCTGGCTCTCTTGAATCAGCTTAAGCCTACTGATCAATCCAACCAAATAGGTTTGCCCAACACACTTGCAGCTGCCAATTTTGCAGGTAATCTGTCAATTAATACCCATAATAGTGAACTTTCTCATAGGGGATGTATTTGGATCATAGACATTGGTGCTTTTGACCACATGTGTTTTGATAAAAGTACTTTTTCTGGTATGACTGATGTTAAGGTGCCATATTATGTTTCTCTTCCTAATGGTGAGACTGCCCTTGTTAACAGTGTAGGCACAGTTACTATTTCTTCACATCTAGTTCTTTCCAATGTTCTCTTTGTTCCTTCTTTTAAATTCAATTTGTTGTCTGTCAGCAAATTAACTTCTCAATATCACTATTTAGTATACTTTTTTGATAGCATGTGTTACATATAGGCCCCTTCACTGAAGAGGCACTTAGCCCTTGGTAAAAGAGATGGAGGCCTGTATCTTCTTCGATAGAATTCTACTGACTCTGCTACTTCTAAATTTCCTTTTGATTCATCTTGTAATGTGAGTTCATCTTGTAATAAGAATAATACTCTTTTGTGGCACTTACGTATGGGGCATATTCCTCTATACAAACTCCATATGCTGCTAATTGACATTCCAAAAATTGCTAATAATAGTACTTTTGATCCTTGTATTGTTTGCTCACAGTCTAGACAACACAAATTGTCATTTCCCTCTAGTCATATTTCTACTAAAGCTCCTTTTGACTTAATTCACATAGATGTTTAGGGTCCTTACAAGCATTCTACTTATGCTGGCCATAAGTATTTTCTTACAATTGTTGATGACTTTAGCAGAAACACCTGGGTTCATTTGCTTCATAACAAATCAGCTGCCTTCTCCATTATCAAATCCTTTTTCACCTTGTTCAAACTCAATTCAAAACCACTGTCAAGGTCATTAGGTCTGATAATGCTTATGAACTTGGCAGCAGCTCAAAGGGTCAAACTTTCTTTTCTTCCTTTGGCATCATTCATTTGACCTCTTGCCCGTATACCCCTCAACAAAATGGGGTTGTTGAACGCAAACATCATCATTTACTTGAAACTTCTAGAGCCCTTTTATATCAATCTGGCTTACCTAAGAAATACTGGGGTGATTGTGTCCTCACTACTCAACTCTGATTTCAAATATGCCCATAGAATAATATCCCTAAAACTTGAATGACATACCAGGAGATGTTGTGTATGAACTTGAATTTGAAGGAGTAGGGGCTGATCCTGGCTGAGGCTGACCACCTTCATTTATTTTGCAAGAAAAGGAAAATTAAATTGAATTGGCTCATATAGGTAAATCAGTTTATATATTTTGCAAAGTTTTACTAGTAGCTTCAATTCCAGAAATTTTTGCATGAACTTAGTCCACAAGCTTTCCCTATCAAAAAAAAAAATGTTCCCCTCCAATTGAGCTTAGGATCCTAGACTCCTAGTTAAACTTTTTGACTTGAAACTCATTATACAAAATAATAAATATAAAGTCGTGCAATTAATATTTTTGTTGGATAAATAAGGTAGAAGCACCATAGAAGTTCTTGGATTTTTTTTTTTCTTTTTAGTTTATTTTATTATTAAAAAAGCGTAGATCAGTTAATTTAAGTTATTAAAGAATTTTAAGCAAGTCCCATAAATGTGAAGGTATGATATATACAAGATTACAAAAATAGTATAGATATGTCATTAATTCCATAAAAAAGGGGTAAAATTCAAGAAACCAAAACAATAGATGGAGGACTCACGTGGTGAGATAGAATGTTCACTTGATGGTGGCAATGACACCGGGACTCCCACAGCTGTGACACAAGTAAAAGTCAAGAAATGAATTCATTACTGCAAAGCATACAAAAGTAGTATTATATTACGTATTGGTAGCAAATTGAATTATAGGCATGCGGCATTAGCTATGGTTAAGGATTCAAGGTTCAGTAAAAATATTGTTGTGAGAGAAAAAATCGTAATTACTCTAACCTTCGAACGAAATTAGTCTCACGCTCAATTGAATAAAGTAAGAATACTCATGGTATTAACAAAAAAAAAAAAAAGAGTATAAAGTAAAATTTGTGATAAGAACATACAACTTTTATGTGAATGATATGTGTCTAATGTCAAAATTTCTATAATTACACTATCTTGTAACTAAAAAACAAATTCACATCTATGACAAGGTTCCTAACTTGTTCACATGAGAAGGAAAATAAGGTAGGAATTTATTTCTCTTTTTTATTTTTATTTTCAAGGCTATAGTATAAGATCACTCATCTCTTGCAAAATCTCATCCCATCCAATCTTTGTGAAATTTAAATACAAAGCCTCCATAATAAAGTATGAAGCATACTCGAACATTATAGTATCCTCTTCAGATTGTCATTATATCCCTAATCCTACTAAGAAAATACTAAGTAACCAAACATTTTTTTGATAGACTTACTGTGTGAACTTATAACACCTTTAGATAAATATATAATCTTTACTACTTTGTTTCATCCAAGTACATTTAAAATTTGACAAATTCTATTAGACTAAATTGCATTACTTATCCTATTATTACTTATCATTTTCTGTCTCTAGAAAGCAGGATTGTCCTACTGTACAAGGATACTCCCTCACCCACATGAAATTATGTTATTTACACAATTTTTTATAAAATAATTGTACAGGTGATTCTACTAGTAAAAATTTAAATATAATCAGTTAAATTTAGACACAATTGTAAATAAAAATTATATATACAGCATTATCATACACAAATTCTATACCTGAGCAAGTGCTAAGAGGGGGAGTTTCCACTTTACAAACAGAGGGAAGCTTGATAGCTCTATTCAAATCAATCTTGACACCAGTAGCATCAGGATTTCCCAGCAGCTGACACAGGCATATTGGGTTGGTATCCACCAATTTTGATAGCTCTGGGCAACACTCTTTTGCTGGTTTTGTCAAATTGCTTCCATCTTCCACATATGTTAGGCAATCTGCCATCCCAAGCAAAGCAGTGAAGCAATCGTTCCCTGCAGCAGGTCCCGGAGACGCCGCCGTGGCCGGTGTCTCCTGCGCCGACACGCCACCGTAAGATGATGCTGCTACAAGTAGAAAAGTAGCAATGGCTACAAATTTGCAGCAGGTGGTGGTGGTGGTGGCCATTTTTTGGTTTTGGTGTTTGTTTCAATGCCGTTAAGGGGAGGGAATGTGTAAATGGATTTATTTTGGTGGAAGATGGGTCAGTTGGGAGTTAAATAGAGAAAATGACTTCCCTGACTTTTGTTGGCTGAATTTATTAAATATAACGACCACCTTGCGCCGTCTTTGCTTCTTTCTCTCTCTACAGCTAAATTCAANGGTGGTGGTGGCCATTTTTTGGTTTTGGTGTTTGTTTCAATGCCGTTGAGGGGAGGGAATGTGTAAATGGATTTATTTTGGTGGAAGATGGGTCAGTTGGGAGTTAAATAGAGAAAATGATTTCCCTGACTTTTGTTGGCTGAATTTATTAAATATAACGACCACCTTGCGCCGTCTTTGCTTCTTTCTCTCTCTACACCAAGTGATTATGCAATTAAGGAGCAATTTTTTTAAATAAATAGAGTTAGATTTTTTAATTGAAGATATAAAATAATGGAGATTGATCTCAATCTTTTTAAAAGATCATTAGACTGATTTTACTAAATTTTCTAACAATTTTATCCCACATAATTTAAAGTTTCATAATATTTTGTTATTTTGAATGAATCAATAAGTCATTTTTTAAAATAAAATAAAAAAGTGATATTTTTTTTTCGACGGTCAACACATTATTAAGTCAATTTTTGTGAAGTCGAGATTATATTTCTCCTTATGTAATCTTAAAGACACACCTCATTTACATTAACTTGATGCATCAAGGGAAAATTATATGTTATCCTTAAAATTTGAACTTTAACTAACTTAAATAAATGTATATGTTGTATTTTTACCACCAAATTAAATCTTTAAGATTAAAGAGTGATAGTATATACATAGACGTTGTTAAAAATGTTTAACAATATTTTGTGTGACAAATATTATTTGTGTAAATATTATTTTTCTTTTTAAAATTAAGTAAATGTAATTGAGCAATGAATACTCCAAAGCAAAAGTCCTAAGTTGAAATGTTATTAGGACCAAAATAGAGTATAATTTATGGGAGAAAGTACCTACACAGACTCTCTTTTTAGTTTTAACCCTCTAACTTCATCAAATTGAAAACCCTATTACTAGCTAATCTACATATACTTACTTTCTTCCTTCTTAGTTCCTTTTCCCAATTAGGTGTCACTAAGACTTCAATTAGCAAACATTACAATCTATAGGCTCCTAAATTGGAATCAAACCCCTTACACCCACGAGTCAAGAGTGGAACCCAAATTAAAGTAAAACTCTTAATTGGTCCCCACATAATTATTGTTCACAAACTTACCAATTGCCTTACAATAATTATTTAGTTGGCACCAAAACTACATTCAAGTCACAAGTGGTTTGTCAACACATGTTTCTTCAGACTTGGCCATTGGAAAGCTCATAGAATGTTCATACCTTCTTTAGCTTTTAGAGTTTAACCTTGCTAGACTTTCTCATATTCATTATTGGTTTTTGTTTGTTAATCTAGAGAACTTAAGGGTATGTTTGGTAGGGATAAAGGGATAAAGGAATAAATATAAAGCGAATATCATTTATTCTTCTTTCAAGAAGTAACAAGGAGTGTATATATTATTTTTTAATTATGTTTCATATACTTAATAATATGAGAAGATGAAAAAAGAAAAAAGGGAAAAAAATTTGAGAAGACAGGAAATTAGTGAAGAAAATCTAAAATATTGTCCCCTCTATTATTCCCCTAAATAATTTTCCTCAAATTAATTTTTCCAATCAAATATATTTAAAACAAAATAAATTATGCTCCGTTAAATTTTACTCATTTTATTCCCCAACCAAACATATCCTAACAATCAAAGAATCAACTTAGGGCAACGAGCATGGGACCTTGATCTATCAGCCCATGTGTGCCCACAAGAATGTTGTGATGTTGTCCACAAGCTTTTGGCGAGTGGACTGGTCTGGGCTGTGCTTTTGATTCGTTCAACCCTCATCTACTTTCTCATCTTGGGAGTTAGAAGTTGCTGTCTTGGGACTTGGGAGAAGCTGAGAGCATTTATGAACCCAAATCATTGTAGGCCTTCTTTTGCCCATTTCGTTATACACCCCCCTGAAAGTGACGTTCAAATAAAAATACAATGCTTTGTAGTCTTTGCAGCTTTTGCAAGGTTTAAGGTTTATGTGTTTTCAAAGAATTGACATTACGGTTATAGTGAAAAATAGAGAAAGTTTGAATAATTAAAAATTTGGTTAAAATTTTTTAAAATTTTTAAAATTTGTAAAACTTGTCCAATTTCANTAAATTACTCACAACACTGCAAGATAAAAAAGTAGCAGAATCAGAATTTCACATCGACAGTAAAAAAAAAATTCATGGTGGAAAACATATATCTAAAATAAAGTAGCTAAGAAAATGGCAGAATGAAATTGTCACCTACCACCACTCCAGGGATCCTTGTATTCATTTTTAGATAATTATGTTGCTTCCAAATTTCTTCAACGCAACGTCAATATTCTTCAAAATGAAATGGACAGAAAGAAGGAAATAGAAAAGAGGGAAAACCACATAATATCAAAATACATCTTTTGAGAAGTTAAAGCATGTTTTATG
Organism: Cercis canadensis; assembly: GCA_003255065.1. Classification (NCBI taxonomy): domain Eukaryota; kingdom Viridiplantae; phylum Streptophyta; class Magnoliopsida; order Fabales; family Fabaceae; genus Cercis; species Cercis canadensis. The sequence goes on from QAOA01001247.1 coordinate 123,183, forward strand.
CAATATAATTATCCAAATGGCACCATCGACAGAAAGGACAATAGCATTTTAAAGCATCACTTGTCTATCTGTCATTTTCTGGTTTTGAAAGATAATTGCAGAAATGTTATCACATTAAAAGTAAGGTTTCACAAGTTAGCTTTGCCATATACAAAAACGTAATAGTATCCACTTCAGAATATGTGCAAGGAGACATATCAGTTCATTTTTTCCTTAACTGATTCGCAGCCCTAACAAAAACAGGGGAAGAGCACACAAAACCAAACTGAACCCATGCCCAATCACCATGAATAAAACCCCTGGAAAAATACAACAGGGCTTACCAAATCAGCATGGGAGGAACTTAACTCTTCAAGAAATCATAGGGCTCTTGCGGTTCGTTGGATTTCGATTGGCTTGGTGGCTTAGCTGGGCGTTATCAGCTGTTGTAATCAAGAGATGGAGTTGAGTGAAGTTAGGGTTCAAACTTCACTTCAACCAAATCAAGGAAGAAGAAGCTTGACACAGGTGAGCAAAACGGCACCGCTTGAGGTCCAATTTGTTCATAATCCATGTCAGCAGCTTACCTGGCAAATTTAAATGCCAGTTCAGTCACTAACGTGCCACATATGCACTTAACGGTGACATGTCAGCACTTTCGTAACCATTTAACAGACAACACTAACGGAGGACGAAAATGATATGGATGTTTAATCTTTCAAGGACTAAATTGTAGTTATGTATCTTTGGAGGACCAAATTGTCTTAACCTTAATCTTTTGAGGACTAAATTGTAGGTTTACTCAAAAATTTTTGATAAATACTTTTACTTATCTCTCCAACCCATTTGCCATTTTTTTTTTTTTTATGAAAACAAAAAAGACTTTGTTTTTGCAAAGGTGTCAGAAGAAAATCCTATAATATATGGGAGGAAAATCGGATAATATTTTTATTTTTATTTATAATATCAATTTAGAAATACTTTTTTTTATGATTAAACTTAATTAATTAGTGTAAACTTAATAATAGAAAGTATAATTTCATGTTATTTGATTTAAATTAAACTTAACAAGTGATAATTAACACTGAATTAAGCTCTCTCTAAAACTTTTGACACAAAGTTAATCTTGCAAAAGACTTTAACTCCTGTCTCACTTCAAATGCCTCTATGATTANTAATCTCACAAAAGACTTTAACTCATGTCTCACTTCAAATGCCTCTATGATTATTAAGTTCATTTTATGTGACAAGTTAAATTTGTCACTAGTGTAGAAATTTTTTTATTCATATCTTTTTATAATCATTATATTAATTCATACCTCCTTTTGATACAACTATATCAATTGTATGTAAGATTTTAACTCATACTTTACTTTATAACTATTCATGTTTATTAAATTAATGTCATGTGACTACTTGCCATTAGTATAGTAGAAGTTTTAATTCATAGCTATTTATGACTACTAGAATAATTTCATATGACTACTAATTAATTAAGTTTACTACTAGTATAGAAAAAATTTAGCTCATAACTATTTTTTATCACTAGGTTAATTTATGAATTATCTAACACTTTTGTCACAACTATGTCAATCTCATGAGAAATTTAAATTTAAAATGTAAAATTAACACATAGGGATTTCATGTATCTCATTACACCTTATTTATACAAACTATTAAAAAAGAAAAATTCAAGGGATTAGTGTATTTCATATTACACCTCATTCATACAACCCATTACAAATGAAAAGTAAAAATACATTAGGGGATTAGTGTATTCCATGTTTTATCATCAATTCAAGCCATTAAAAAAGAAAAATTAACTATAAGGATTAGCGTCTTTAAGTTACACCTAATTAAGATAAGACACTTAAAATGTTAAATTGATACTTAAGAACTTAGTATATTTCATGTCACATCTTATTATTTTCAAAAAAAAAAAAATTGGAGTTTGTTGCTCTTTGTAGCTTTTTGCAGGATTTATTGTTTTTTAAAGGATTAGCTACATATTAGAATGAGAAACAAGAAAGTATAAATAATTAAAATTTTGACTAAAAGTTTTCAAAATTTCTAAATGCTGCTCAACTTTATTAAACAAAATAAGTCGTTTTGGGTAACTAAATTTGTGCATATTATTTTAGATAATTACTATAAATAAAAAATAAGAAATAATATAAAATAATTTAAATAAAATTTATTTTAAATAATTAATTTAAATAAAAGTAGAGAAATATTATGAAATAATTTAAATAAAAATTATTTTAGAAAGTTACTTTAATCACGTATTAGTGACTATTTAAATTTTTATATGACAAATAATTTTTTTATGATTTTTAATAATTAATGTATGATTATTAGAAACACATGATTATTTATTAGTTATTATATAATATTACAAATAATTATTAATAAGACTCATCAAATTGTTATACTAGTATAATATCATTATCATGCAGTAAAGAAATGGCAAATGGGTTGGAGAGAGAAGTAAAAGCACTTATCGAAAATTTCTCTTTCTGCACCACGTGTAAAAGCACCACTTGCTCCTCATACACTCTATTGTCANCACTTGCTCCTCACACACTCTATTGTCAAGTAAATCAATTTTCTCTCTCTGCACCACTTATCCAAAATGATCACATTTTATTTAATGAAATTAGACAAATTTTTAATTATTCAAACTTTCTCTATTCTTCACTTTAACTCGGTAATGTCAATTCTTTAAAAACACATAAACCTTGCAAAAGCTGCAAAGACTGCAACACATTGTATTTTTTATTTGAACGTCACTTTGAGGGGTGTGTAGCATAGCACCCCCCTTCGTTAATAGACATCACATGTTGGTGTATTTATTCTCTGGTGATCGGTATCTCTATCCTAATTCCAAATTTTCCCATTTTTTATTTTATTTACATTTTACCTTTTATAGGTTAATTTCGGATTTGGATCTGGTCATGTCACTTGAGTCATGTTGCTCAGATCTGAGCCGTCCATTCCATTAAAGCTCATTTCAGCCATTAAATATTAATGTGTTTTAATAGTTGAAATGACCTTAAATGGAATAGACGGCTTAGATTTAAGCAACATGACTCAAGTTAACATGACTGGATCTCTTCCCGTTAATTTCTTGAATAATATGTAAAATATTTTCTTTAATTTTAACCAATTTACTAAAAAATCTTGAATAGGTGGGATCATTATATGGGATAGTGTGTAGATATAGAAGAGGGAAAAAAAATTCTAATCCTCAAATAGTCAATACTAGTAATTTGCGGTTGATTGACCCAAATATTATATTTTTACAATTTATTTAAACAATTATAATATTTTTTAATTTATTTACCTCAATATTATACTTTTAAAAAAATTAACAAATTAATAAAAAACACAAAATCAGAAGTTGTGAGATCCATCGGACACACCAATGGGCTCACGGCATGTTCACGTGGGACACGCCAATGAGCCCAAGACGTGTCCCCTACACCTGCTGCATCTGACACAAGCATGAACAGCTTGACCTTTTCTCAATGGACGAAAATTGGCAACTCAAACTTATAAAATTGTAAAAGTGTATGAATGGCCTAGATTTGGGTCAATCACCCGTAACTAGCAGTTAAAATTCTGGCACAAACTTTAATAGCTAATAAAAGTGATTTAAACTATTGATCATACAAGCTCAACATTCACACAATTCATAGCTTGAAATACCTAACATAAACATCACCTACATGTACTCACTCTTGAGAAATTTGATTACAGAGTTCCATAACTTTTTTATAGACACATCACAAAACCAAGCAGCAGATGCGCTCAAATCGACAGTAGATGCTACGACAATTTTCTTCAACGTGCCTCATACTGAACAACTGCACAAAAACAAATATTGGTAAAAACAGCATTATGTCAGAAATCAAGCCTACCACTTTAAGCAATGAACCAAATGATGGTTATCTCTTGGTAGAGGAAAAAGTTTAGATGTGGCGTTCATATCTCTACATTATAGTAAGTAAAAAGTACATAAATCAAGGGGGAAACCTATACACTGCATAACAACAGCTGTAAAGGCTCTAAACACATGAATTATGAAGGCGAAATAGGGAGGGGAGCGCGGAAGGTTTAAACGTATCAGATATATGTCACCACTTTATCAAGATGATTCATTGGAAAGAAAAGACAAGTAAGAAAACCATACAAGACTCTAGCATGCATGTATCAAATAAGCTTCTAGACCTTTAATTCAAACAGTCCAAATTCAGAGTAGTGTGAATTATATGTAAACCTTGAGACAAGGTGAATGAGACTGAAACACAAAACATCAGAGATCAATTCTGGTTACGCCTAAGATATTCTTCTTGTTCTTGTTCTTGTTCTTCCTACTATATATTTCCTCCTCTTTCCCTCATCAAATTGAACACTCCAAATTGCAAATTTTTGGATAGGCAACACTGTATAATTCTTTTAAGTTTGTTATTTGAAATTTTCAAGCACAAATTCCTCCTCTTTTTCCTTCTAATGGTGAGTCAAAAGCATTTTTCTGAGCTTCGTACTATACCCAGAAGAACAGGTAAGACCAAACTAGGAACAAAATTAACTTTGTTTGCCTTTATGACATAAAGTCACAAGCTTATACATTAGGACAGAATGGCAACTAAGATTAAACACATTGCTTTCCCTTTCGTACAGCTATTACTAAGACTCACCAAGAAAAATAGGAAAGCAACCATAGTTTTTTTTTTTTTTTTTCTTTTTATTAAAAGAAAGAACTAGGTCATAATAGCCTATCGTTCTAGGATAAGAGCTGAAGAAATGGTTTAACTCATACAACAGATGCATCCATACATTCAGCTACTTCTTCCAAGCACTAGTTATAAATTGGACATGCATAACCATCACTGTCTGCATAGATTATTCTAACAATTGTTTCCAGAAAGTATAATGCATAGATAGAATCAATCTTCAACTAGCAAGAAAAAGTACAAGGTCAGCCATGGATGTAGAATGAAAGTTAATTTGTTCCTCCCCTAAATCCACTCTAACCCCTCTCTCCATATCATAACACCTAATATGTATCAAAAAATTTAATACGACACTAATAAAGCATGAAATACAATTAAGAATAGAAGAAACATATATACTACAAAAGAAAATCAGACATTTTGGCTTAATGTCTTTTGCCACAGAATATATACAATGAAAATAATTGCAACTAATGGTGGTTTTAATTCTTTTTCCTTACATAAATGATCAAGTAGACTGTTCATAATAAAATATTCAGTTTCGATACTCAGTTCCAAACACTAAAATCTTCAATGTGAAAAGCCAAAGAGGGGAAAGACTACACTAAAGTATTCACAGATAATAGGGCATACCGCGACGAGTGCGCTTCTTGTAGAGGATTCTGTAACCGCAGTCTCGGCACTGTATCACATCACCTGGTTTTAGGGTATTCTCCATCCCACAATCTACAGCAAATATGTGAAATCACGTCTAAATCTTAAAATCAGAAAAGAAATAAAGAAAGAAGAAAACACTTAAAAGAATTTACATCTCACAAAAACCTACAACTTTATATGATATAGCCAACAAGTTTTATCTGTTTAATGCTTGACTATGAGACCACTGTTTTAAAAAAAATCATGTTTAGATTCAAATACAAACAACGAAGCTGAGCCAAAATTTCATAGTTTTAAACTCTTTTCTCCATGCAATTTCGCACAACTTTCTAGTCAATTGAATGGAGATTCAGGTGAGTAAACATACCTCCACAGAGGTAGCTAACAGGCTCAGGTTGAGGATCCATGAGTTCAGCAAATTCCCAAGAACAGAGCTTCTAGGGTTTCAGGCGTCGATACCGCTGCAGACAGCAAGGAATGTAAGAATTATTTTGAGCAGAGAAGACAGAAACACACATCGGAGAACCCCAGATCACTATAACATTCAAATAAGTTCCATAACCATAATATCAACCATGTGTTAACATTCAAAACCGAAGACCTCAAATCATATTGCATAATTTGGACTGATCCCATCCCACTATTGTCATAAAGACCAGCCATTCTTCCAATCACTTCACCCAACACTGATGTAAATTTTAACCTCGTATAACAGGAAGGCAAATTCCCATTTCCAATTATCTGATATTTCTTTTGGTATTTTGGCTACAACTCCAGGTTTGAACACATATCCTGCAAAGGCCGTTTCCTTGGTAACTATCTGATATTTCTAACCTCGTATAAAAGGAAGACAAAATCAAAGATACTGCAGTTTTCTGTCCTGTCCTTCACATCTTTACATACAGCATGAACCCAAAATCAACTGTAATTTTTTTTTTTTTTCTGTGGCATCTTAGTACCCAAAAAGTTCCCACCTTGAGACACAAACGCAAATGGCCACCCATCATTATTTTTCTAGGCAGACTTGACATGAAGCAGAACAGAAAACACCACAAATTCACAATGCCAGAAAAAATCTATGTCCCACAAAACAGAGAAAGAGAGCCACTAATTTCAGAGACATACAAAACAGAAACAAAAACAAAATCTGACACAAGAACGGAACGAGGGAACGAGCTACGCATAAGAAAGAAAGTAGTTACCGGAGACGGTGAGACGGTGACTGAATTGTGGTACCCAAGGGGAGCAGGAGAACAGTACAAGAGAAGAGGGGTTAGGGCTTTTGGGATGGGGGTGGCGGGAACGGGGATCATAAGAAAAAAAGAGATCTTAGGCGGTTAAGACTTAAGCCCTCTGTAAACGACATCGTTTAGCACAAAAAATTTGTTAAATGTTTATCACGTGGCCAATTATTTAATTGGAATTCTATGCTACCCCTTTAAAAAAGGGGGTAGCACTACACTGAGGCTTAAAATCGTAAGTTTTCTGTCAACAAATGATTTTTTTTTTTTTTTAGGTTTTTTTTTATATTTTTATAGTATGTTATATTACATGAGAATAATTAATATGTGAATGACATGTATACAAATCAATTATTTTTAAGTTTATTTGAGAAAATANAATTGAACACTCCAAATTCCAAATTTTTGGATAGGCAACACTGTATAATTCTTTTAAGTTTGTTATTTGAAATTTTCAAGCACAAATTCCTCCTCTTTTTCCTTCTAATGGTGAGTCAAAAGCATTTTTCTGAGCTTCTTACTATACCCAGAAGAACAGGTAAGACCAAAGTAGGAACAAAATTAACTTTGTTTGCCTTTATGACATAAAGTCACAATCTTATACATTAGGACAGAATGGCAACTAAGATTAAACACATTGCTTTCCCTTTCGTACAACTATTACTAAGACTCACCAAGAAAAATAGGAAAGCAACAATAGTTTTTTTTTTTTTTTTTTTTTTTTTTTTTAAAAGAAANTTTTTATTAAAAGAAAGAACTAGGTCATAATAGCCTATCGTTCTAGGATAAGAGCTGAAGAAATGGTTTAACTCATACAACAGATGCATCCATACATTCAGCTACTTCTTCCAAGCACTAGTTATAAATTGGACATGCATAACCATCACTGTCTGCATAGATTATTCTAACAATTGTTTCCAGAAAGTATAATGCATAGATAGAATCAATCTTTAACTAGCAAGTAAAAGTACAAGGTCAGCCATGGATGTAGAATGAAAGTTAATTTGTTCCTCCCCTAAATCCACTCTAACCCCTCTCCCCATATCATAACACCTAATATGTATCAAAAAATTTAATACGACACTAATAAAGCATGAAATACAATTAAGAATAGAAGAAACATATATACTACAAAAGAAAATCAGACATTTTGGCTTAATGTCTTTTGCCACAGAATATATACAATGAAAATAATTGCAACTAATGGTGGCTTTAATTCTTTTTCCTTACATAAATGATCAAGTAGACTGTTCATAATAAAATATTCAGTTTCGATATTCAGTTCCAAACACTAAAATCTTCAATGTGAAAAGCCAAAGAGGGGAAAGACTACACTAAAGTATTCACAGATAATAGGGCATACCGCGACGAGTGCGCTTCTTGTAGAGGATTCTGTAACCGCAGTCTCGGCACTGTATCACATCACCTGGTTTTAGGGTATTCTCCATCCCACAATCTACAGCAAATATGTGAAATCACGTCTAAATCTTAAAATCAGAAAAGAAATAAAGAAAGAAGAAAACACTTAAAAGAATTTACATCTCACAAAAACCTACAACTTTATATGATATAGCCAACAAGTTTTATCTGTTTAATGCTTGACTATGAGACCACTGTTTTAAAAAAAATCATGTTTAGATTCAAATACAAACAACGAAGCTGAGCCAAAATTTCATAGTTTTAAACTCTTTTCTCCATGCAATTTCGCACAACTTTCTAGTCAATTGAATGGAGATTCAGGTGAGTAAACATACCTCCACAGAGGTAGCTAACAGGCTCAGGTTGAGGATCCATGAGTTCAGCAAATTCCCAAGAACAGAGCTTCTAGGGTTTCAGGCGTCGATACCGCTGCAGACAGCAAGGAATGTAAGAATTATTTTGAGCAGAGAAGACAGAAACACACATCGGAGAACCCCAGATCACTATAACATTCAAATAAGTTCCATAACCATAATATCAACCATGTGTTAACATTCAAAACCGAAGACCTCAAATCATATTGCATAATTTGGACTCATCCCATCCCACTATTGTCATAAAGACCAGCCATTCTTCCAATCACTTCACCCAACACTGATGTAAACACCACAAATTCACAATGCCAGAAAAAATCTATGTCCCACAGAACAGAGAAAGAGAGCCACTAATTTCAGAGACACACAAAACAGAAACAAAAACAAAATCTGACACAAGAACGGAACGAGGGAACGAGCTACGCATAAGAAAGAAAGTAGTTACCGGAGACGGTGAGACGGTGACTGAATTGTGGTACCCAAGGGGAGCAGGAGAACAGTACAAGAGAAGAGGGGTTAGGGCTTTTGGGATGGGGGTGGCGGGAACGGGGATCATAAGAAAAAGAGAGATCTTAGGCGGTTAAGACTTAAGCCCTCTGTAAACGACATCGTTTAGCACAAAAAATTTGTTAAATGATTATCACGTGGCCAATTATTTAATTGGAATTTCTATGCTACCCCTTTAAAAAAACGGGGTAGCACTACAGAGTCTTAAAATAATAAGGGTATGTTTGGTTTAGGAAATGTTTTCATGTTTTCATTTTCTATTTCCATTTCTTGAAATATGTTTTCATTTTCACATTTTCATTTTTAAAAAACATGTTTGCTGAATTTTTTTCT